>JBBBDQ010000555.1:6942500-7090000 GCA_037127315.1 Ascarosepion bandense
GTTTCCAGATCCTGTCATACGAACGTGGGTCTCCCTCAAGTCTCTATCCTAGTTCTTAAGATTTTTCTGATTTTCATCAACAATCTCCCTGATGTAATAAAATCCCAAGTAGGCAACTACACTGACGATACCACCATTTACTCCCGCATGGATAAGAAATCTGCCGAGAATAACAAAACAAACCTCACTGCAGTCCAGGAAGTTTTTTCGCCTGAATCTATCTTGCACAAATACAAATTTACCATCTGCCGTGCATCGAATATTGCTGTCACATCTCTTCCGGTGCCCTAGCAATTCATCTCGTGGTTCTCGAAAAAATTCAAAGAACAATTTGGAATGTAATCGATCTCGACGTGGCAGCTAAACTCCAGTCACTTTCTCATTGACAAAATATGACATCTCTCTTTCTTTTCTACAAGTATTTTCACGGTTTCTGCTCTGATGAACTTAGCTCCCTGGTGCCCACTCTGCACGAATTAACTCAGTCTACTATATTAGTAACTTGAAGCCGTAGGGAACTGGTTAATTTTATATGATTCGGCCTTGTATCAAACATAACCGAACTCCCTACAGTATACAAGTTTTATGCAGAATTATCATCATCAAAATTAGTAGAAGGTCTTCATCACAAGATTGGTTGTCGACAGGTTGGAATGTGTGGAATAGTGTGAGAATAAAAAGTACATTTTCCGTGTTAAAATAGAAATTTATTAAAAGAAAAGAATAACATAATTTGTAGGAGTTAATGTGTAATTAGAAACATTATTAAGAAGCTAAGGGCAGAGTTCGTGTTCAATGAGAAAATTAAAGGTATCAAGAGTTGATGAAATTGTTCGTAGCAGTAATTGTCGAAAGAGTATATGCGTACGTACGTATGTATATGTGAACGTTTGTTTGATAGGAATGTCTTTGGATGGAGAAAAAGGAGTAGAATGAATCAGCACACGAGAAAGAAGGAGAAACAGAACAAGGTGCGACCTGACCTTATCTCCGGGTCGATTTGAAGTTGAAGTTACATTTTAGTATTGTCTTTCTCGCTGCTCCCTTCTGTCTGATTGACGCTGACCGGGGCATTTTATAGTATTCAGATTTTCGCACCTGATCGCTAAGTTCCTTTAGTTTTGCAAGTCCCTTATATTTGTCAGAAAATCAGTTTAACACTTACTTGCAAAATCCGGTTTCAACTTTTTCTTTAAGCACATGGTCAATACTTTTTCTATTTGGGAAAAACCAACCATGATTTCACGCGTAATTGTGATTTTTTGTAAACGTGAAGAAGAAGGTTTATTTTAATTCTTAATTTCTTATCCACTACAAACAATTACAGTGAAAACAATCATATGTAACAGCCACTTCTACTCCAACAGTTTCTTTTCTCACACTTTCTACTTGTGAAACTCCCTTGCGTATACTTGCTTCCCTGATAGCTACAATCTCCAATAATTTAAATGCAACATCAATTGCCATCTTTTATCTCCTGGACTTCCATCATTTCTCTTATTTTGTTCTTCTCCCTTTCCATTCTATTTTCACGCAGATCTCTTCACGCCAGTGTTTCTATCCTTCTCTTACCCATTCTATGACATACCCTGTATACTGTTCCTTTTTTCCTTCACTCTCCTCTTAAGTTTTTTTTTATAAATCATATCGCCCCGAGCAAGGCGGTAATGCCACTGATGTGCAGGGGGCTACATAGGAGTGAAAAGATTGGAAAAGAGAAAACCGGAAACCGCATCCTAAACAGGAAACAAAGAAATGAGCCTCTTCACCTGTTCAATAGACGTGGGTGGAGTGTGTACCGGGCGATAATTTAGTCTATCTACTCCATTTGAAAAAAAAAGTGAGAAGATTGGAAAAGAGAAAACCGGAAACCGCATCCTAAACAGGAAACAAGGGATGAGCCTCTTCACCTGTTCAACAGACGTGGGTGGAGTGTGAACCGGGCGATAATTTAGTCTATCTACTCCAATTGAAAAAAAAAAGTGAGAAGACTGGAAAAGAGAAAACCGGAAACCGCATCCTAAACAGGAAACAAGGGATGAGCCTCTTCACCTGTTCAACAGACGTGGGTGGAGTGTGAACCGGGAGATAGTTTAGTCTATCTACTCCAATTGAAAAAAAAACAATTTTTTTTTCTTCAAGTTTCAAGTCGAAAGAAGCCTTCAAAGCTAAACTAATTTACAGAACCTTCTCTAGCAAGTTTAAAAAGACGAAATAAATGACCCTTTGGGTGTCCAGCTGAAAGGAAAATTTACCGTAGTAGTTAGAGGCAAAATACAGTTTCTTATTTAACAATGGCGAAAAGAAAATTAACATTAAATACAAGAAAAACAAGAATGGCTGGCCACTTACAAAACAGATAAACTTTGAACTGAAGTCGAGTGAGAAATTCCAGCAGTGACACCAAATTATTTCAATTCATTTAATAGTGGCGGCCAGTCGACTGAATTGTTAGCGTGACCGAGCACGAAAAGAGAGGGACTGAGAGAGCATACGACCAATGGCCGGGGTAAAGGGATGTAGAATAAATTATCGGAGGTATTTTACACTTAAATTCTTTAAAATAACGATATTGCAACAGGTTCTAATAACAAAATAAGGTAAATAATATCTCGATCCGTTCATATCGAAAGAAGCCTTCGAAGCTAAACTAATTTACAGAACCTTATCTAGCAAGTTTAAAAAGACGAAATAAATAACCCACTTTTTATTATATATCATAATTTCATTTATATATATTCACTGGTGGGTTGATCACACCACTTGTAACGGATAAGTCATACAGGTGATTCCATGACATTAAGTCTACGCAATAGTTTAAAACATTTTTTGTATTTTAGTAAATTTCAGAGATAGATAGATAGATAGATAGATAGATAGATAGATAGATAGATAGATAGATAAAGTGCCATGAAAAATTATCTCTGATATTCGGCAATTCAAAATTATTGTGATCCACAATTAGAATACACAATGAAATTTCTATATTGTATCATTTGGATCTAAATGTGCTTCGCAAAATGAAAATTTATTTGTGATATATTAAATGCTAGTGAACCGTGCTTTCAAAAATGACGGCAAAATATTTATATCGATATGCCGTCTAAAATGACGGCAATATATATATATATTGGTATACGGTACCTACTATTTAGTATCTTACTTTAATACATAAGAAAGAAAAGTAATCCAAAAGACAGGATGGAAATATGATGACTATATATATATATATATCATTCACAAGTCGGTCAGTTATGCAACCTTAGTTTCAACCTTTCGCTTTTTATATCAACTGATTCCCCAACGCTTTTTTCAAACACACAACAGGAACTTTCAGAAAGCACTGTCAGTCAGTTAAGTGCCATACGTAAAACACGCTTGGGCGATCACGTCTCAAAAAAGACATGACTGACTAGGCAGAACATTATCCCGCAGTAGGTTGCCGTTGCTTTCTGCTGTAGACTGGTTGACAGCCAAGGTTATAGAACCCAATCTGTCCTGATATTTAACCCATAACTGGAGGGGAGAGACGGATTAATACCTTTCCCAAGGGTAATTGTGCGTAAGTGAATGCAATGGATTCAGCTGGAATTCGAACTCCATATTGCCGTTAATTTTAGGACATTCACATTTCATGCGTTCAGTCACGTGTGTTGTATCTGTGATTTTTATTGAGTTCATCTTCTTCTTTACGAGACCCTAGAAACAGAAGTCAGTTCTTTCTTTTTTTCGACAAGACCATGTGGAGGTAAAGAAATATAAATAAATGATATTTCCGGTAACAAGACTTTATATATATATATATAGTCATGAGCTGAATCCATTGCATATATATATATAGTCATCCGCAAACAGACATATTTCGCTGTATCCCAGCTCATCAGTACGGTTCAACATCCAATTGAAACCCAAGTGAATTGATATCAGTCGGGGATTCTACCTCTGAACCATGCTCAGTAGAGAAAGACGGCCTTTTAGCTTGTTATATACAATGTAAACACACGCCACTAGGCGAGAGTGTTCGAATTTATTAGTAAATAAACGATGTGTTAATGCGTGAGTAGCTACTGTTTTTTTTAAGTCTACCGTTTCTCCATAGTGCTCAATCGAGGTGTGAGAGCGTAAATAATCTTCCGCAGACAAATAATCTTCCGTATCACAGCTCATCAGTACGGTTAGACATCCAATTGCTTCTAGCCAGGATTGAAACCCGACTGAATTGACATCAGTCGGCGATTCTACCTTTGACGTGTGCATGAGTGCGCATTTCTTTTTTTTTTTTTTTTCATTTTTTTTTTTTCATTACCACCGGGGATTTTCGAGATTTACCTCAGCCTGTTGAACTTATTGACATCATAACAGCTCCGGAAAGACATTATGATAATCAAAGCCTATACTGGCAGCAAACCGCCTTCTTACAGACAGGAAAGATGTTCAGCAGATATACAAAAATAGCAAGAAGTGTAAGACAATAATGTGTCTTCTCTTCTTCTTTTATGTGCCTTGTCCCTTCAGGGCGTAGGTGATCATGGCTTTCCTCTGATGGCTCTCAGCACGCTCTCCCCTGTTATACCGCGCGACCCCGTTCCGCCATCGGCCTACACAGGTCAGTCAAGTACGTTACACGCTGTTTTCCCCTGTCTCTCCTTCCCTCTATCTGGCCTGTTAGTATCAGGTTCTCCAACCCCTCCGTCCTCATTGCATGTCCCAGGGTCTTCAGCAGTCTCTTCCTGATGTTCAGTATAAATTTTCTTTTCGTTTCCATCCTTTCCAAAAATTCATCATTGCTCACATGCTCGATCCATGATATCCGTAGCATCCTTCTGTAGAACCATATTTCAGTTGCCTCAAGTTTTTCCTTCCTGTTAAAGCTAAATAAATCCGGTGTTCTAAGAGAATTCCTGCCAGGATTTGTCATTAGCGGCCACAATTTTAACAATATAAGATACGAAGATGATACAGTACTGATAGCAAGCACGGAAATAAAACTACAAGACAAACAAAACCCGCGAAGAGTAAAGACATCATAACAATGCCTTCACGAAACTTCAAAGTTGGCATAACGGAAGTAAATGTATAAATATACTGTTTCATTAAAAACAGTCGTACGATCACAGAAGTTAAGTAACAGAGAGCATGCTCAATACCTAGACGGGAACTTGTTGCCGTAAACTTGTTTACTCATGTCGTGCAATGCATAACGTCTCAAAATTTAAAATTTGAGATTTGAGTTACAATACTACTCGGGTTTGTTTTATTCACTTGTGAAATTTTTGAACCCAGCTGTGCCATACGCGCTACATGCTTGAGCGATCATGTCTCGAAATAGACATGACTGACTGAGCAGAAGATTATCCCGCATTAGGTTGCCCTTACTTTCTGTGGTAGACTGGTTGCCAGCCAAGGCTATAGAACCCAATCTGTTATGTTATTTAACATATAATTGGATGAAATTACAAATTATTACCTTTCACAAGTATCCTTGCGCGTAAGTGAACGCAAGGAATTCAACTGCTATTCGAACTCGGCTTCCCGTTTTCTCGTCTCGAGCCGATATTCACTGCACTACAATCTCACGAAAATTCTTACCATCTAAAAATATTTTTTCTGAAGGTAAATAACTTGCAAAAGTTTTATAAGCCTTAAATCTCAATAAATCGATCTATGTGTGTATAATAAAACTTGTTTAAGTGGTTTACACTAATGGAAGTATATTCCACAGTTAGATATTTACTTTTTAAAAGTCCTTAATGCAGAAGTAAAGCAGAGATGCATATGTATAGTGAGATTTTAGAAACAGAAGTACTAGATAATAAATGACTAGGGGTGAAAAGATATACATAACAAAGTACCAGTTAAATAAGTTAAGTTTTAAGATGTATATACTTAATTAAAAGGAATAAGAGCAAATAGTAAACCTACTAGATATATTTAAGAGTATGATGGCAGTAAGTAGTGATTTTATTACGTTGGTTCTTTGGAATTTAATTGTATGGATTTTATTTCTTGTAAGCAAAGGAAGAATATTTCATATAACGATTTACATGTTGGAGCTTTTTTTGATATCTTCCATTTATCTGTATGAGTTTTGTTTGCATCTCTCAATCTTCAAGTAGTATTTGGAGTGAGAGTTTCAGTCACTATAGATTTTAATATTGAAGAATAGGTTGTGCTGATAAAAACGTCTCTTAAAAGTATTCTTAGTATTACCCTTATACTGGTTGGTAAGATTTGGCGTAACTGTAGTGGGGATGGTTGCTTGGTATACTATGGATTTTGTTTTTTTGTTTTTTTGCAGAGTATATATATTAGGTTTATGACAATTGCAAGAATTAGTGTTATTATCATTATTTATAAGTTGGTTATGATTAATTTCGTTATATTGTTTTATGATTTTATTGTTGTTGTTTTTTATTATCATATCAAGATTATCAGTGCAGCTATAACTAAAATTCAATGTATTTTTATCAAAAATTTTGCTGAAGGAGTTATTAGTCGGGAAATGTTTCTGAACTAAGTTAAGTAATTTTTGCCTAAATTAGCACTAAACATTTGGTTAAATGGTGGTGCTGCGCACAAATTATTTTTCTGTGTCTCTTATGTTTAGTATTATTATTATTATTTTGCTCATATTATTTAATATCATTGCATTTATAGTCGCTGTTTTGTGGGGATGTATTTTGGTAATGGGTGTGTTTTTAAAAAAATTTCCGTTGAGAAATTGGTTATTCTGTGTTCAAATGAATGCCTTATGTGTTTACTAATAGATGGTGGAGGATTAGATTCAGGATGTATGTAGATAGGTTTAAACATTATGTTCCACGTCAGGTGAGTAAGTGTTATGAACTAAATGTAGAGTAACGTCTAGAAAGTCAACTTTTTTTATGTTGTTCGTACTATTAATTTAAGATTAAAGTTCTTCATTACGCTACGTATATATTTAAAAATTCTGTCTACATAAAGTTAGTAGAATTATGGACAATAATGAGACCATCGTTTCTATATTACCCAATTTCAGCTATATCAACATCACGATATGCAGTGATATTGTGCAAAATGAAAAGACCTACAAGCTTCGATGATTCTGCAGAATCTAGTGTTCCCATGGCAATGTCAAATAGATCCTCGGATTTGACTTTGTCCACTGTTCATTGTTACGGATGAGGACTGATTGCTTAAATTTTAAAACAATATTTCTTTCCTGAATAGTGAGGTCAGAAAATCCAATGTTAAGGTAAGCAATTCTTTCGAGATAGAGGGGTAGTCAATTTGCAAATCAAAAACACTATTACATTAATCGAGTGAAATAATACGGTATATTATCATTTTATTAACAATCTTTCAGCATGTACACATGCAATGGTCTCAGCATACAAATCTCTATTTCTGATTAGAATGAAAATCATTTCTAACAATTTTCAATCAACAGAGGTTTTCATTGCTATATTCATCAAAGAAAAATAAGCATCAGAATAAGTGGTAGCAATAAAAGATCCGAAGGAACAACGACCGTCCGCACAGTAATGCCCTCCTTTTAGTGCTGATTCACTATAGCACATGTTTTCAAACGGGATTAATTGACTCAAACATATTACCAACAAATCTAAACGTTCATTTATCCAATTTGACTTAGTGGATTCAATAATATATGCATTAAACTACTAAATATCTATGTATTAATGTTATGGTGCCATATCTACATTGGAATGAACTCTTTCTCCTTCATAAATACTAAGCTAAGAGACTTCCTAAAGAAGCAGTCAAGACGCAGTGTAACTTGACAATTCGGACGGACACTTCTGTTTGCCGACTAATAGCACTTTTATTTTGTATATATGTTCTGTTACTCTAATATAATGGTTCAACCCACCTTCTTCTTTTCGTGTTCTTCCTGGCTCTAACAGGCCAGAACAATTAATAAATATATTACGATATCATAATTAAGTAATATAAATAATATTTAAAATCATTAAAGTATTATATTATAATATTACAATATTACAATTGTAATTATATTAAAGTACCATATTATATCATTACAATGTTACAATTACGAAATATAAATAACATTTGGAAACACTAAATTATACACTTATATTAAAGTATTGGTATAGTAAAATTTTAACGGTTAGAAACTTACTAAAATTTAAAATTATTAGTTTATAGAAAAGAGAAAAAACTTTTGAAAAAATGTAGAATATTACAAAAACATGCATGAATAATACATACATGACACATATACATATATATAAATTCATAGATGGGCCGCTAAGAAGCACGGACAATCTGAGGATTTCTCTGCGATTCTGATGATGAGATTATAGTCTCGAAATATCAGTGTAATAAATAGGTCATATAAACACCTCTCGACCTTCCTTTATTTCATTCAACGCATTGTGACAGATCTTCAAGACATATAGAACTATTTTACGCAATGCTTCAAGCAAATTACAGAACTTTAATATATATATAAATACATTTATACATACGTATACCTACATGTATATATTTGGAATCGACAATGAATTAACTAATAAGTAATTTCTAAGTAATATTTAGGATATCATTGAAATATTTAATTATTCAAATAATAAGGAAAAACATAATTATAATATAGATAATTATGAAATAAAATATATTAATATAATATGTAATATAGAATGTAGTGCATATAGAGAAAATAATATATTGTACTGGAATATGCAATATTCCAATACCATAAAGGTATTATATTGAATAATATATGAAAGTATTATTAAATTATTTTATTATATCTATTGGTAGACAAAATGTGTATAAATTTATAGAAAGATTCAGAAGTGATGTAAAGTTTTAAACGAGTGTTTATAGTTGACAGTAATGCTATTAATGTGTTTTCAGAATACGTTCTCCTTAAAAGCTTATGTTTTTATAATTAAAGTAGAATTAGAGAAATCAAAATTGTGTCCAACGTCGTTTTGATGTAATACAAGAGAGTTGGAACGTTCGTCTAAATGTTTTTTTTTGTTTTTGTTTTTTTTTTATAAGCGTTTCACCCCGAGCAAGGCATGTCACTGCCACTACTGTGCAGGGGGCTACGTAGAGTGGAGAAAGGCTGATTAAATATAGGAAATGACAGAGGGTGGGTGATAGGCGGGTAAGGATACCGAGAATGAGGGTTGGGTAGATGAGAGTGTTGTGAGAATAGTTGGGAGTTAGTGTGATAGAAGGTGTCTATTGACCCTACATTTAAACACCTGGAGATTGTAACTGTCAGGAAAGCAGACTTGTGGAAGGGAGTTCCACAGGCGGGAAGCGCGAGAAAAGAAGCTGCTGGAGTAGAATTTACGGTTACATCTTATTTGTTTAACTGTAAAAGGGTGGGACCTAGTTGCTAATCTAGTATCTCGTGTAAATTCGTGCTTAGGCGGCACCAGTGATGTAAGCTCATCGGAGCAGAAGCCATGAAAGTACTTGTAGAAGAGGCACAGGGAAGCCACATCACGCCGGTGTGAGAGCGGCTGCAGCCGGTCTGCCAAGTCAGTATCAACCATGTTACAGATCCTCCTTTGTATTTTGTCAAGAAGCCCAAGGAGAGCAGCAGGGGCACCCGACCAGATATGGCAGCAATGATAATGGGAGGTAGATGCGATTGTCTATGGTGATTAGTTGATAACAGCTTTGTTTTGGAGGCATTGAAATTTACCAACCATTCACTACGGATTGGGGGTCCCTTTCAAGTACGGCAGCGAGGTTCACTTTGTCGTCCAGACCTGGTTTCTGATCGATGCGGGAGTAGATTGTTGTGTCGTCGGCATACATGCCAACTTGGGATCTAATGGTGTCGGGGAGATCATTAATGTAGATCAGAAAGAGCGTGGGACCTAGGATAGAACCTTGAGGGACGCCCGCGTTCGTCTGGTAGTTTTGGGAGGCATGCCCATTTAATACCACTTTCAATGTGCGGTTAGAGAGGAAAGACTGGATGAGGTCAAACAGATTTCCACTTTTGTGTTCGTAGGTTTGTGCTTTTAGATTACGTGATGTCTCCCATACGTATACGTTTTTGCTTTGTAGACACTTTAGTTTATAAATCCCGGAAGTTAAATTGGTGCTTGGTATGTTTTTTGTCCTGATAATATCACCAATAGTCTTGGGGTTGGTGCTAATGATTCCAGTGTTTGGGACCGTGGACTAAGCATACAAGCAACGACGAGGTGTTAGAAAGAATGGCAACAAAAAGGAAATTGATGCTGAGCATCAGGAAGAGACAACTGAAGTTCCTGGGACATGCAATGAGGAAGGAGAGCCTGGAGAACCTGATACTGACTGGACAGATAGAAGGAAGGAGAGACAGAGGAAGGCAGCGAATAACATATTTGCAGGGACTGATCAGGTGGATGACGGAACGGGGGTTGCCAGGAGCAACAGGAGCAAACATACTAAGAGCCACAAGGGATAGGGAGACGTGGAGAGCCATGATCGCCTACGTCCTGAAGGGACAGGGCACATAGAAGAAGAAGAAGAAGAAGAAGAAGAAGAAGAAGAATTTATTTGTCATATATATATGTGTGTGTGTGTGTGTGTGTGTGTGTGTGTGTGTGTATGTGTGTGTGTAACTGAGATAGATAGATAGATAGATAGATAGATAGATAGATCTAGAACAGACTGAAATAGATAGATAGATAGATAGATAGATAGATAGATAGATAGATAGATAGATAGATCTGAACAGACTGAAATAGATAGATAGATAGATAGATAGATAGATAGATATGAACAGACTGAAATAGAAATAGATAGATAGATAGATAGATAGATAGATAGATAGATAGATAGATATGAACAGACTGAAATAGATAGATAGATAGATAGATAGATAGATAGATATGAACAGACTGAAATAGATAGATAGATAGATAGATAGATAGATAGATAGATAGATAGATAGATAGATAGATATGAACAGACTGAAATATAGATAGATAGATAGATAGATAGATAGATAGATAGATAGATAGATAGATATGAACAGACTGAAATAGATAGATAGATAGATAGATAGATAGATAGATAGATAGATAGATAGATAGATAGATAGATAACTTTTCTACGGTAGAATATGAACCGTCTCCGTCGAAGTATTCCCTTTCTTGCTGTTTAGAAGCTGGTACTCAAAGGCTACTGTTCTGGAACAAATTAATTTAATTAAATCAGTCTGAATAAGTAAGGATTGATTAATCTTATGAGTTATAATAATTTTATTTCGTTCATAGAATATAGAATGGAGATTACTACGTTTGTGTTAAGGAATAATGTATCCTATTCATTAAAATACCATGTTTGTTATGCAAATAATAAAACTTGAAGCTGAAGATTTTGGCCACAAAAACAGAATTGCAGCTATTTATCAATATTTCTTCTAGTGATCGTTTTCTTCTCAAAATCCTTTGTGTTGTTAAAAGAAACGAAAAATACACACAATTGTCGAGCAATTTTTAACACAAGTCAATACAATTTTTTCAAATATGGAGCCGGATCTTTTCATGCTTATGAAAACTCCTTTACAAAATGTTCTTTTTTTTCTCTGAATTATAGTTTAATTTTCAGTCGCATACATATTATGAATATAAGCCTTTCTCCTTGTATGCGTGCTGGATAAAAGTTAAATCTGTTATTAAATATTTTTTAAAATGCCGGTTTTATTTTTCAAAAAGCATTCTATAAAAGATGCTTTCATATATATTCCATTAAACTGTTATTCTATTCAACCTGAATTCCTTTTCAATCCTTTTTCATTCAAATAATTCAAAGAAATCCTTCTCTTCTTACAGTCGTAAGTTATTTTAGTTTAATAGAAGGATGATTCCTACTCCCGCTTTAATCCGCGTCGGCTTCATCTCTCTTCTTTTATAGCGCAAGTTGACTTGAATAAAAAAATAAAAACAAAATGGCGTCGGCAATTGGTCTAGGCAAAAGTAACTTAAAATGGTATTAGGCAATATTGTATAATCAAAAAATAATAGAACAACTGAAAGACAACATGAATAAAAAACAACAGAAAAAAAGAGCAACAAACAAACTTAAATTAAATTCAAATCAAATTTCAAACCCTTCGTGAAAAATAAACAATCGTCAAAACATTTGATACAAAACAGGCACAAACAAATGAAAACTGTTTAAAAACAAACTCCCTAACAAAACGAAATACGAACACAAGGTATTTTTTCTTCGTGCAAAGGGGAAAAGCGGGTATCATACAATTAAAATTAATACATTTTTATAGAAGTGAATGGACCCTACAACACTGTTAATGTATTGGACCGTGTCTGCATGCGTTCGCCCACTCATGCACTTGTGCAGTCTTTATGAAAAATACATGTGCATTGTATTTAGTTCAATTGTCCTACTCCTCCGTTTGTTTGTTTATTTTCCTCGATTTCTCTCTGTGTGTGCGTGTCTGTTTATTCATTATGTCACAACTAAGATTAAAAACAATAATAGAAACTAATAGAAAAGAATGCACATTTGAAAAGGTTTCTTCTCCTTCCCAGTGCACACTCATACATACAAGCACACACGCACACACACACACACACACACACACACACACACACACACACGTCTTGTAAACAACTATAAACAAGAAACTGTCAAAAGCTTTATGCAGTTCTCATATTTTCTGAGCAGGACACGTTGTTACGTCATCAGGCGGGTTTAATATGCCTTCTAAAAACGAAGCACGAGTCCCGCATTTATTACGTCATACGAAACGTCTAATGAAAGTTAAGATCTTATTGCATTCCAACCTTTCTTTCTTTTTCCCTGCACACTGTCTGGCCGTGTGGCAGTCTGTCTCGAGCTAACTGCAGTTTCCTTTTTTTACCTGATTCCTTCCCACTTCCGAAAGCTTCTCTTTTGCCAATTGGATCTTTGTGGATATTCGCCAAAAACACCAAGAATATCAAGATTTTGTTAATTTATTATTTGTGTTTGTTGTATATGTTTGTTACCATTGATTTTGTTTTTGTATTTTCACTCAATTTGATAGCGAGCCGGGTGAATAAATGACCGTGTAGATGTGTGTGGGCGTCTGGACACTGATTTCATGTTTCTCTGATTTATTTTGTTAATTTTTGTAGTATTTTTACTCATTTTAGTATCTACATTCTTATTCTCTGTCTTTTTCTCTATTTCTTTGTCTTTTTTCTCCTTCTCGCCAATTTCTTTTTCTCTTCTTTGCTCTCCTTACCTCGTCTCTGCTCTCCTTACCTCGTCTCTGCTCTCCTTACCTCGTCTCTGCTCTCCTTATCTCGTCTCATCGCCATTCATATTTTCCCTTCTGTTTTTTTCTTTTCTTCGATCCTATTTCTTCATCGATTTTATTGTCTGTTTTCTCTTCTCATGTATTTATTTCCGTTTACATTTCTGCCTTCTTTTCTCAGCAACTATGCATTAATTCTTCTTCTTCTTCTTCTTCTTCTTCTTCTTCTTCTTCTTCTTCTTCTTCCAATCGACCTTCTTTTTTTTTAACTTTTTGTTTTTCTTATTTGAGCTTTTTGGATTTTTTTTTTAACTTCCGACTCTTATTTTCTTAGTGCTCAATTTTTATTACCACCATTTCTTTTTTCTCCTTCTTTTTCTTCGTCTTCTTCCTTTTATTCTTCTTCTTCTTCTTCTTCTTCTTCTTCCAATCGACCTTCTTTTTTTAACTTTTTTTTTGTTTTTCTTATTTGCTCTTTTTGAATCATTTTTTTACTTCTGACTTTTATTTTCTTGGTGCTCAATTTATATTACCGCAATTTCTCTTTCTTCTCCTTCTTTGTCTTTTTCTTCTTCCTCCTTCTCATCCTCTTCTTCTTCTTCTTCTTCTTTCAATCTTTCTTTAAACCCTTTTTCTTGTCGTGTGTCTTTCTTATTTGTGCTTGTTTGGATCATTTTTTCCTTGCCACCATTTCTACTTTTTCTTCTTCTTCCTCCTCAGCTTTCTCTTGTTTTTCTTTCTATTCTTCTTCTCCTACTCTTCTTCTTCTTTCTCTTCTGCTTTCTCTTTTTCATCAGCCGGTTATCTCTCTTGATACTCTCTGCAAATGAAAACTTTGTTTTGACGATGCTCTGTCTGAGATCTTTGATAAAAGCAAATCACAAGACAAACTTTATTTTATCTTCCACCAATATCCACTTCACCATCAGACAGATCAATCAATCTGCTATAAATAAAATCCACTTTTGTTTCTTTAGTCCAATTTTTCATATCCAACTTTAATCCTTCCGCTTAATAAGCCTCCTGCATCAAACAAATTAGGACGATTATTTTCCGCGGTATATTATCATTTTATTAACAATCTTTCAGCATGTACACATGCAATGGTCTCAGCATACAAATCTCTATTTCTGATCAGAATTAAATTAGAATGAAAATCATTTCTAACAATTTTCAATCAACAGACGTTTTCATTGCTATATTCATCAAAGAAAAATAAGCATCAGAATAAGTGGTAGCAATAAAAGATCCGAAGGAACAACGACCGTCCGCACAGCAATGCCCTCCTTTTAGTGCTGATTCACTATAGCACATGTTTTCAATTATTTTTACTGTAAAATTTAGTTATGTTAAATTTCTGAAAGTCTATGGCGATAAAAGATATCATCATGGACTTAATTGCAGATAGTGTAACGATTCAAAATGTCTAATCGGCTGATCGACTTTCAATTCCGATAACATACGTTATATGCGCTGTGGTGCAGTCAATATTGGCTCAAATTGAGAAATCAGAGAACCAAGTTCGAATTCTATTTGAATATTTTGCTGTCACTTACGCACAAATACTCTTGGGAAAGATATTAATCCATCTCTTCTTTCTCCTTAATTGCAGAACAGATTGGGTTCTTTAGCCTTAGTTGGCAATCAGTTTACAGCAGAAAAAATGGCAACCTACAGCAGAAAAATCTTCTGCCTTGCCAGTAATGGATCGAAAGATACATGATCGCCTAAGTGTGTATCACGTATGACACTTAACTGACTGACTGACGGTACGTTCACTTTTGCACAAATATATTTGCAAAAGGTGTATATACATCGTTTCTTCCATTATATTTTGCTGGTAGTTGTTCCTCTTTTGTATTTGGACTCGAAGAATTTAAACGTTGTACTAGATTTGCAGCTAGGTCTCATCATTTTACAATTGAAATTGAAATATCTAGATACAACAGTATGTTCTATGCTAACAATCTCTTTCGCACTTCTCGTTTGTGTGACTCTCTTCCGACTTCTTGCTTTTCCATGCACTTTGATATAAAAGAATTAAATGCAATGTTAATCGTTATCTTCCGTTTGTGTTAATTTTCTCTCTGTCAATGTTTTCTTTTTTTAATAATGTTTCCTTTTTTCATATTCTTTCTCACTCGCTACGCCCATTGCGTC
Organism: Ascarosepion bandense; assembly: GCA_037127315.1. Lineage (NCBI taxonomy): Eukaryota > Metazoa > Mollusca > Cephalopoda > Sepiida > Sepiidae > Ascarosepion > Ascarosepion bandense. The sequence continues at coordinate 6,957,904 of JBBBDQ010000555.1, forward strand.
TTAGTAGCTTTATTGCCTTGCTGGGGGTGAAACATTTCCAGAGAGATATGACTAATGCTAATACGTAAAAAATAATCACTACCATTAGATTGCATAATGTCTTGCAATATTTACTGTATATGACCAGATTTACATAAATTCAGTAATTATACAAAAAAGGGGTGTAAGACAGGGACATGTCTTCTCACAGAACTTATACAACCTACAGAGTGATCCTATTCTAAAAGTATTCGAAATCCTACCAGGATTCACTATTGACAACATAATCTTAGTGAAGGAAAGCGTGAAGAAAAGACTAAACATGAAATGCATGGTTGTCTGCAAAATAAACACCCCAACATGCAAATTATAAATTAAAGATAATGAAATCAAGCAAATGCAAGAATTTAAGTCTATGTGGTGTTTAAACAGATGACATAACGTGAGACACTGAAATTCAAAGGTGCATTAAAATATCGAAAGATCCTTCCAAAATGTAAGTAAAGTATTAAAAGACATGAACATTTCGTTAGAAACAACGAAAAGAGTACTGAACCCTTATGCAATATCATTCCTTCTTTGAATGCAGAACAATTTCCTCACAGATGAAGAAGAAACAGAAATGTGGTTTTGAACAAATGTGATGACATGATGAGAATTCCATGTGATCAACGACGTCGTTTTAGAGAAAATGGAAATAAAAAGGAAACATACTTAACAGACTTAAGAGGAAGATTAAATTACTAGGGCAGATAATGAGGAAAGAGAACTTTAAAAAATTGACACTCACAGAATAGACTGAACGAAAGAGGGACAGATCAAAACAACGCATGACCTACCTAGTTAGCTTGAGTAAATGGATGACAGAACAGGGTTTACGAGAGATGATAAAATATGAAAAGACCTAAAAAAGACAGAAAATTGCGGAGAGTCATTATCGCCATATCTAGAAAGGAGAAGATACATAGAAGTTGATTCCTGTGAAAAAAAATAACCTCACAAGCTCGTATCTCTATTACTGCTATTGGAATCTTTTAAGTCTTAAATATCACGATTCTTCACCATACTCTATAAAATGATGCTAAAAAATCAGAGCTATACCAAATAACAAAAACTACATCTCTTGGATACTTACAACAGCAAAAATTGGTATAACATGTAACTAGAACAGAAATTTATTATATAATCAAGATCTTGGGTTTCCAAACTACCTTAAACAAAAGGTTTGGCAGGAAATTTCAATCAAATCTAGAAAAAACTTTAACAAAAGAGTTTAGAAGCTATCAACTTTTTACATTACTAAAAAACAAAAAGATGGTGAGGAAACTCCCATCCCAATATTAGAACTGGCTATAATATTTATGGAACTTAAATGCAATATCCTAAAAATCCGATTAAGAAAAATATTTTATAAACTTCAGTCAGCAGTAATACTATTTATAATCGCTGTATCACAATCATGAGTACCGTAACACTTAGGAGTACCAAATGTACTGCATCCGTTACAGCAGCTGTGTGCCATGGGCAAGATAGCCTGACAGAGCTCAACCTTCTCAAGATTTAAATTCAAAGTTTTCCTTCTCGGAGACTTGATGCTAACCAAAGCTATAGGGTCTAGTCTGATCGGATATTTAATCATAGCTGTGGGGAGAAGAGATAAATTATTACCTTTCTAAGGGCATTTACGGATAAGGGAATGTAATGAAGTAGACTGGAATTCGAACTGGGCTCCTTTGATTACTCATTCTCGGCTACTGTCCATTACAGCATTACATATCCATATTCACTGTACGGATATGGCTATTTTCACCATTCACATCAACATATAACTCTCTTTCGTTTAGGACTACATTTTTAAATAATTATCACGAAAATTAAACAAGGCACTGCTATACTTATGCAAGGGAGTTTGCTTGTTTAACGGCATATCAACTTCTTATGGGTCATTTAATGCTAAAGTTTGAGTTTCTTGGAAGCATTAGAAATATCTTTTACAAAAATATATTGCTAATGTTTTTTCAAAATATACAATGCTGTTAATGTTTTGTATGTAAATGTATTGCTAGTCATTTTTTACTATGAAAATGTATTATTAGTATTTTACTATAAGCTTTTTTTTATACTTTCATAGTGTTTTGATCCAAGTCTGATGTGTTAAAAATTTGCCCATAGCTGGGATCCTGACAGGAGTTATCACCCTGGATCAGAGTGAACCTGAAAACAACAGCAATTAAGAGGTCGTCTACCATGTATTCATTTGTAAAAGAAGAATAACATATATTTTTATTACTTCACAGCTCCCAAGAAAATTTAATTTCGGCATTAAATGAACCATAAGAAGTTGATATGCTGTTAGACAGACGAATGCATCAATCATTCAAATGCTTTGTGTGAAAATATCCTAGTGAATTAAAGCCTTAGTTCGTGAATTTATTGACATAGTAAGAGTGATTTCAATCTCTGTGCTGTACTGTGGTAAAAGAGCAAGCAATAAATGGTGATTTTCATAGCGCAGCTTAAATGTAGCACATGAGCAAAAGTATGAGGGACCCAGTGAGGATCGAAATCATTAATGAACTATAATTGATCTAGGAAGACAAGCTTGTTAACCATTACACCACGTCGAAGTATCCAGAGGGCGAGCAATAACTGAGCTGGAATAAATAAGAATAACATGAGATATCTCTAAACATAGATATATAAAAAAGAGAACTATATAACCCCGAAGATTATATAAATTGTATTGTTTTAAATTGTCTGAATGATAACTTGATCGACAAGAACCTGATAAAGGCCGGAGAACAGACCGAGTAATCAGAAGAGACTAGAACGTTTGCGTAAAGGTGCTATTCTGTAGCGCGACAAATGCTCATGGCATATTAACGTAACAAACGAGTCCTTGTTTAATTTCCTTCAGTAATTTCTTGAGTATTTTTTTTTACAAAACTGTATTACTGGTATAATTATCTTTTTTTATTTTTACTATGAAAATGTATTGCTAGAATTTTTATAATAAATATTTGATATATTTTCATATTGTTTGAACCCCTTATTAGGTGTTACCTATTTGCTCATAGATGAGACTCTAACAGGTATTACCACCCCTGGTCAGTGTGGGCCTTGAGACAACTGCGATCAGAGATTTTGCTGCCGGATGTAGTGTATCGTTATACCCAGGACTAGCAAAAGAATATCTCAAACGATATAGTTGGACGGTTTTAGCACATAAACGGCAAACACATGATTTACTTACTTCTGGTGAAATCTTATTATAATAAGATACACGATTAATCCTTACGTTTTTCGTTGCACGCTTACTCTTACAATTTGGTTTACTTTGTTCTTACAAAGAAAAGTATAAGACCATTATTTGTTTAAATACCCAGTAAAAGCAAGAACACTAATATGGAGTAACCACCACTCTTTTCATTCTTGATGGGTTTTGCTTTTTCCTTAATTTTCAGCCTTAGAATTATGACAACAATAGCAGATAAGTATTTTCTAAGTATATAAGTATTTGTATTCATCTGACACGCGCGAATGTTGAGTTTGTTTTTATCATTTTGTGAGCGAATTTATTTCGTGGTCTTAATTTCCCTTGCGAATACAAAACTAAATGGCAATAATTGAATTCCACGAAAGATTTCTGATAATACCGTTCATGTTATTCCTTTAATAACAAAGACAAATCACAAAAAATAAAAATAAAAACAATTGACAGATATTAGGGAAAAAAACGTTTTCCTACTCTTTATTTAAAGAGTTCTTTAACCTGAGAAGAGTTTTATCGATACTAGAAATTTGATTTACCAAAATATATTTTTGTTATCAACGAAGTACAAAGCTTTCAAACTGGTGTGGAGATATTACTTTAGTGTAATAAATTATCCGGTTCTTTCTTTAATTATCAACTAAAATTTTCATTGAGTCATTTGTTTTCTTTCTCTTTCTCTCACTCCCCCTCTCTCTCTCTCTCTCTCTCTATATATATATATATATATATATATATATATATATATGCTCTCTTTTGCTAAAAAAATTAAACATAATATCTGGCAGCAAAATAAGTGTCGAGGAAAAAATTTTGAATTCTGTGACTAAAAAAATTAAAATAATTCGATTAATTTCTTTTTAATTTGTAAGTCGGCAGACTGAAAAAACATTTTTTACTAAATGTTCAACCAGTAAAAAGGCAAAGAGCTCTTCAAGATAGAGGGTTACTGAATTAAATCATTGTATGGACGTAAGAGGAAGAAGTAGTAGCATATTATGAAGATATGTAGGCTACATAATGGTTGAAGAGGTTAACATTGTAGTGATTGGAGAAGAATCGCATCTTCAAGGGAGTGTGTTCGACAAAGCAGCCGTTCTGGGTATGAAACTGTCAGTGTGAGACTTCTTCCTCACCAATGAAATCCGAAGATAGAGGATTATTCGTCATTGTGTCTTCAGCCAAGATTATCATGAGAGCTCTCTCTCTCTCTCTCTCTCTCTCTCTCTCTCTCTCTCTCTCTTGTCCTTTCGGGACCTAATATATCATAACTATCCACAAAATTCCCTCTTTCGTTGCTCTAAGTAATGTTTACTCTTTTACAACACTTCTTTGTCATTGTGTTATTTGTAGATTACTCACGGCATTACTCTACTTCTCTTCGCTTTAGTAGGTCTTGTACACGTTGAATTCTCGGAACCTTCTTCCTTCATTTATTTATTCAAAGAATTTCAACAGTCTTTTTTCTGACAGTAATTTCTTTGTAATGCCGATTCATTTTGAAACTTCTTCGCTACTCATATATTCCATCTATAAGTCTCTTAAGTATTTTCTTAATCTGTCCAGGAAACACTGCCATATTATTATCATTTTTGAGAAGTCCGGTTTAACGTGAGGAACCCGAGCGAGTACACCCGGTTTAACATGGGAACTCGAGCGCCAAGGACAAAAATTGCCCAGCTCCCGAAACCGTCGGTTGTGCTGGCATCGGTATGACTATCAATCTCCACTCTTTAGTGAAATTGATGGTGCAGTCTCGGGTAGCTGTTCACCGGGAATTTGCGTCCCTCAGCATTTATTTTCCTCAGCTGCGTCCGCGAAGAGAGGCACAACTGAATCGCACTCTGCACGAAGACAGTAACACAAGGAAGGGATGATAAACCCTACCCGGTATGTGGCGCCTTTGTAACATACACCTTGGGTTGTTGTTTCTATCAGCAATTATGAAGTTCGTCATCTTAAAGTCAATAATTAATAATTTCTTCCTGTTTTTTTCCACTACCTTGACTTATTTTCATTTTCCAAAAATTCGTTTTTATGAAACTGTCATCAACACAGTAACGATTGCCTAGTGTATGACGTTAATGTTACACCCACCAATAATAAATCCATACAGGTCTTCTAGTCGTCTTAGAGTCATTTCGATGTACAAGATTTAAATTTACTGGTTTTGATCCTTCTCCTGCTGGTGTCAAGTATCAGAGTTCAGTTAGAAAATAAGAATTTCGATGCTGATTTTCAAATCAGACAAGTTCTTTCTTTTTCGAAAACCTATGCAATACAGTCTTATTATTCTGTTTCTCTTATATCCGGTTCTTTTGACGTGTGAAAGAATACTTAATCAATATGAAAGAAACGAAATCGTATTCTCCTCAAAATTGAACGGAGAAGAATAGAGAAAAGAGAAACATCGAATAGAAAGATTTAAAGAATAATAAAATATTTTGAAATATTTACTGAAGATGAGCTTTAGATGTGCGCATATTGTAGGGATTATCAGTGTGGAATGTAGTATTGAATGTGCTGAGTTCAAATTACAACCGATGCCATTGCGTTCGATTCGTGCAAATATTTTTTTGAAATATTCCATCTATTTTTCTCATCATGTTAATAGTAGAGTAGACTTTACATAAAATTGGAAGTTTAGAAGACTTACATATGTAAACAAGTTTTTGTGATATATTTCTGTGACCCGACATCAGAAGCAATGACAACAAAAATGTGGTCAATATTAAAAGCAGAAAACGCAATCAGGACGAACAAAAGTGTGATCAAGATCAAAGGTAGAAAATATAAACAGTGACCAGCAAAAGTGGGATTGACAACAAAGGCAGCCGGCTCGAAAGGCAATAACCAACGAAGATGACAAATTTACCTGACTAAAGATATCACAAGCAAAAACCTGAGAAGGCAAAAGTGCGTGGAAATTTCAGGTTATGTAAGTTTGGGATTTTCCTAGCCAAAATCAGAACACCAAGAGATCGCAGAGAAGATAGAAGAAGAGAAGACAACTTCCGTTAGAGAAAGACTTCCGACAACTCCCTCGTATGTGCATGATTCTCTCTGGTTACATCCTCTTCTACACAACCGTCACCAACGAAAAATAAAAATATGTTTATATTTTTATATACACGTTTGTCGTTTGTTCGTCAGGACGATCGGTGACTTCAAGATTATATATAACATTTGGACCTTGCGAAATATGCATGTGACTGATATTGAAAATATAAGAATGTGTTTGTTATGTTTATAATTCAGACATTGCGAATACAAATTCCGTCCTAGTTTTTATTCATTCATTATTATTAACCCAGAGTAAATAAATGAAAGGTAAAAAAAGCATCAGCAACATTCAGAAAACAGGAATAATCGAAGCATTGAATTAAAGAAGTGAATGCTGGAAAATAAGCATCTTGAACAGAAAATCAATATCTTTTAGGAAGTTTTCCAAGAAATAAGATTCAAGATAACCTTTCCGCATCTAAAATTGGAATGGAAGTAGTCATGGCGCATGTTCCGAATCTATCATGAAAAGTATAATAGTAAAATGGATTGAACAAAGACTAGGATGCGGCAGACGTAGTTTTGCCCAACACCGCAAAGTTACAAAACTAAAATATCAGCTTGACGATTCGATCCTTGTTTTAAAATAGTCTTGTCTGATCGAGATTTTTATATGGATGTTATGCATGGCTCCAAACCGGTTCAAAAATATCTAAAGTGTCAGCTGTGTACAATCGCTTTCAAAGATAAATTGTTAAAAATGACTTTGAGTGAGTGAAACCTGAGGGTCTTCGTAAAGACAATCTCTTTTTTGACTGGTGCTACAGAATCACAAATAACAGAAACCACAACCAAAAGCAGTACTGGCTTCTCGATCAATGAATACCAAATGCAGGCACATCGACGATGTATAATGGTTAGCAAGCTTGTCTCGCTTTAATCATTAAAATTGATTAGTGAGTTCGATACTCATAAGGTGCGCCATACTTTCGGCATTATGCTACATCTAAGATGTACTTAGAAAATCACTAATGAATGCCAATTCTTTTCTTTTTTCGGGAAAAGGCTATAACTACCATTCAGTCAGTTAAGTGCCATACGTGATACACACTTGGGTGATCATGTCTAACTGCATGGGCAAAAGATTATCCCGCAGTAGGCTGCCATTACTTTCTGCGGTAGACTGGTTGCCAGCCAAGGCTATAGAACCCAATCTGTCCTGTTATTTAACCCATAACTGGATGGAAGAGACGGATTAATACCTTTCCCATGTGTGTGTGTGTGTGTGTGTGTGTGTGTGTGTGTTCTCTTCTTTTTCACTAGAAACAAAATTACTTACATACCTTCGTCCTTACTGCTTTCGGAACGCCTCAAACATCAGGGATTAAATTTGACTCCCATTTAAAGGAGTGGTATCACCTGATACATAGCCACTTACTCTAGTGCACAAACACATTATGTGAAATTTTAGCCAGTCTGACTGGGTTACTCCTAGGTATGACGATAAACTACACCCGACAGCAAGACCTATGATCGGAAAATTGGAGGTTTTCAAGAGCGTGGAACCAACTCTTAATTGTTGTTCTTCCCATGTCCACCCTGGTAGAACCTATTAGGGTCTCGGCTTTCAGCAAATAGTGAATCGCCCAAGCAAAACATTATGAAAGTATAAAAGTACCTTTTTATCGTTAAAATTCCAGTAATAGATTTTTTATATTTTGATAAAATTTTTAAAATTACTAGCACTACATATTTGTATTAAAATTACCAACAACACGCACATACTAACAAATTGTAGTAATTTTATCTAAATCTATTTAAAATACTAGCAAACAACTCAACGGAGACTATTGTCTTTATCTTTGTTGTTATTATCTCGTATGTTTGAAGTTTATCCATTTGGAATTCTAGTCTTCATCAGTTACTTATTTATCCGTTAAACCTTCCAGAGATTTGGAACGCTTTGTTACTCCTGGGAATGACGATAAACTACATCCGGCAGCAAGAACAAAACACTATGAAATATAAAAATATTTTTTTATAGTAAAAATGCCAGCAATACATTCTTATATATAAAACTAGCAACAATACGTATTTATAGTAAAGTGAACAACAATACTTATCATCTGTAGTTGAAAGGATATAATTGGGTACAAAATATATTTAGTCGAACCCATAACATTGTGTTCAAAATATTTCGATTTCAGTATTAAATAAACCATGCAGGTGTTGGTATGCCGCTAAACAAAATCAACCAACTGGGTTAGGAAAGTAGCAAACGATTATCAATGTGCCCAGTTCTGGCCTCATGGACCATACAGAAGTTTTTGTTATTTTTTTGTTTTTTTTTTGTTTTTGTTTTTGTTTTTTTGTTTTTTGTTTGTTTGTTTTTTTTTCATCAAGACAATAATTCACTGCAAGTAGAATAGATTATTCAAATAAGTTAAAAGCATGAAAAAGTATTCGCGTCTTGTTTGGAATAAAAGAAATAGCATGGATTTTTAATGAACATGAATATTCGACACTAAATTAACCAGGCTCATTTCCTGATGTTATTTGTAATAATAACGCTTCGGCTTTTGTACACAATGGCCTTCGTCAGGTTATTCTCGTATTCGATCCTTTTTTTTTTTTTCTATTTTTTCTTTGTAAAAAAACGATAACGGTTGAAAATTCTTACCAGCCTAACAGTTTTATTGCTTTCTGCGACAATAAGTTTTCTCTATTATGCCAACAAAATCAAAGAATTTGGGAAGAAGAAATTTTTTTAGTTTTTTTTTTTTTTTGTAAAAGACTAATTTTTGATTCCAAGTTATATGATATGAATGTATTATGCGAAGTTTGGTAGTATTTAGCCAAACGTTTAGTAACTAAGCTGAAGTTCGTACATGTCTAGACAAACATTATATTTGCATGAAAAATATCAAATTTTCCCATCAGTGCTAACTTACAACTTTGAACGTTTGCATTAATGATATATTGAAGCACTTTTTGCGTTTAATACATCTTTCAGCAATCAGAATATGGTCTAATACCAAACACGCAATTTTTTCAGCATGAATTAATATAGCAAGGATAAAGGAGAATATATTACGACCTTTTTCATGATATTAGCAGTTGCGTATTTATTCTGATGCCAGAGATCAGTGTTCGAGTCTAGATTTTTTTAACACTGGAACACTAACCATCAGTCAAAGTTACACCATTACTAACCATGGGTATAGCATGCCCGATTTTGAAAATATCAAAAAAATAATAAATATAAATCTTTATTTGAAATATTTTACATGTAGGCACTTCAAAATTTGTACTTTGAGGTAACATTAATAGGAACTGAAAAACATATAATTTAGGTAAGAATTAGGTTCTGAAAATTTAATTAAATTGTAATTAAAATGGCTTCATGGTTAGTGTTCTCGGATTAAATGGCAGTTTTTCAAATATTGATGTTCAAAATAGGCAGGTTTGTCTCACTTAGCTAAAACTGTTTTTTTAATATGTAAAAATTATAAGATAGCATAATTATAGATAAGGCTGCAATAACATCGCAAAATCGTAACAGAAAGAGAAAAATCAGGCGTAACTGACTACATATGGAGAGAAAAGGGAGATCACCACCGCTTGTAGGATAAAGTTGAAATAATAGATACTGGAAAATGCGAAAACTTAAGGAATCAGTGCATATGTTGGGCCCCAAAGATTTTCTAAGCCGACTACGCATAGAAATGAAAACCAGTAATATGGTGTGCTACAGAAAAACAATAATATCAAGATTGGTATATAAGCCCTGGTTACTGATTCATTAAGTTTATAAGTCCCAAAAATTCAAGCACTTATGTCCTTAATGATTGTGCAAAAATAGAAGAAAGAAGAACTTAACGCAAATAACCGATAATATTCTAATATTTTTACTTTATAACAAGAGCAGTCTGACAAAACAGAGTTTGAAGTGAAAGAGCGTATGAATCAGAGGCGTATCACTGAAACCTTTCACGCGGAAAAGATTTTACTCGCTTATTCATCGGCGCTTGCAAAACGTTTACGGAGACGAAAGAGTGGATATGAATACAGCTAGTGGATAATGCTTTTCAGTACACAGCTTGTCACAAACATCACTATCACCATCTTTGTGTGTGTGTGTGCCAAACTACACACTTGTAAAAATTAATTGAAACAACTGACTTAGCTACCTTTCTTTTACTACACAGTCAGTTTTAGACCAACTGGAGTGACAGGGTGTAATCAATTTGTATTTTTCCTCAGATTAGGCCATTTGAAGTGGTGTGTAGTAATATGAATCTATTTCCGGGGTGTATGATGAAATTTGTTTGGCCTTGAAAAATATTGCGTCATCCGTGATTGTATCAGATTTTTATCACTCCCAGACACTATTGTCTCAACTGTCGTTTAGTTGTCTTACAGCCATTGTATGTGATAGACGTTACTCCAAGAAAGTGTACAAAAATTGTAACGCTGCAAGAACACGGTGGCAAACCTTACAGAGAGATCGCGGATATTGTTGGTGTCAGCCTTTCAACTGTCAGTCGGGTCATCAAGGGGATGTAACAAACTAGATCTATCAGCCCAAAACGTAAAGAAAAATGCCGCTGGAAAAGAAAACCAACGCCGAGACAATGTATACATGATTGTTTGAAAGCTCCTAGAAAGACATTATTCGTTTTGTTTTGAATAATTTGCACAAGGTTGAACATTCCGGATGACCAACAGAATGAAGAGCCTTGAACAGAAAATCAACATCCTTTTCAAAGTTTCCAAAGAAATAAGATTCAAGATAATTTTTTCCTATCTAAAATTGGAATGGAAGTAGTCATGGCGCATGTCCCGACTCTATTATGAAAAGTATAATAGTGAAATAAATTGAACTAAGAATAGACTGCGCCAGACGTAGTTTTGCCCAACACCACAAACTGTTACAAAACTAAAACATCAACTTGACAATTCGAGCCCTGTTCTAAAATAGTTTCGTCTGATCGAAACTTTCATATGAATGTTATGCATGGCGTAAAACTGGTTTAGAAATATCGAAACTGTCAGCTGTGTACAATCGCTTTCTAAGATCAGTTGGTAAAAATACTCATTATTTTCTTGTTTCAATTTTTTTAGTACATTTGCTCTTTGCTGCACGCCACTATCTTCACCAAAGGTTTGCACGATGTGAACAAATCGTGTTTTCTCAATCTGGTTGATATTAATCTCCTACGTCTGTCGCTGTTGTCGTGGAAGTATATAAAGGACTTACTTTTCGAATTTTCCCTGTAGTATAAGAAGTGTACAGAAAGTACTTTAATCGCTAGATTATCCATAGCAAATATGCGTCCAGGTTCTGACAACATTTCACCTTCTTTAGCAGATCTTCCATTATCACAATATTGGATATTTAATAACATTTAAAAGTGATAAAACAAAGACCAAACCAAAAAATAAACTAAATAAAATCGACTAGTTTATACGTAAACACATACTGAAACAATAAGTATTTAAAATTCAAAGTTTAAAATATCAGCGTTCACTTCATGGCCATGTGTAGTTCTTCTTCTTTTATGTGCCTTGTCTTTCAGGACGTAGGCGATCATGACCTTCCACGTCTCGCTATCCCTGGTGAATCTTAGCACGCTTTCTTCCGTAACATCCCGCAGCCTCCGTTCTGTCATCCACCTGCTCAGGCCCTTCAAATATGTTATCCGCTGCTTTCCTGATTCTTTTCCCCTTTTTCCCTCTTTTGGCCTATTAGTATCAGGTTCTCCTAGCCCTCCTTCCTCATTGCATCTGTGTGTATGCGGTTTGTAAAGACCAAATACACACAAAATAATAAAGTACAAGAAATCTGTATTTTTTCTATAAATATTTTAACCTTTAAGGAGTTAGGCAATCATGGCTCTCCACAGATTCCTTTATTTATAATCTGTGAAAAACAATGCTTTCTTGAAAAAGATACTAGAGTGATTTATCATAGTCTTCTCTGGGGTTTTGAATTTATATTTTATTTCTATAATACCCAATACTTCTTCTCCTATGTGCTTTGTCCTTTCAGAACGTTGGCGATCATGGCCTTCCACGTCTTCCTATCCCTGGTGGCTGTTAGCACACTTTCTCCTGTAACACCATACAAACCCCGTTCTGTCATACACCTGCTCAGGCCCTTCAGGCGCTGCTCTCCTCTGTCTCTCTTTCCTCTGCCTGCCCTGTTAGTATCAGGTTCTCCAAGACCTTCTTCCTCATTGCATGTCCCAGGAACTTCAGTTGTCTCTTCCTGATGCTCAATATTAATTTCCTTTTCGTTTCCATTCTTTCCGAAACCTCATCATTGCTTACATGCTCGGTCCATGATAGCCGCAGCATCCTTCTGTAAAACCACATTTCAGCTGCTTCAAGTTTGTTGATATTGTCCAGCATTCACTGCCATATTGAAGAACTGATATCACATAGCAATCTAGTACTCTCTTCTTTGTTTCTAGTGAAAGTTCCCTGTCTCTTAATACTTTACTCAGCTTCTGGAACGCATCCTTCGTCATGCCAATTCACCTTCGGATCTCTGTGTCACACTTTCTGTCTTCTGTTAGAAATACTTCCCAGGTATTTAATTTTTTGTACCTGCTTGATTTTAATATCCCCAGCTGTATTTGGAATATGGCCATGCATTCGTTTTTTTTTTTTTTTTTTTGGTTTTTTTTTGCATTCAGTTTTTTTGTCACTCTCTTCAGCTACCTTATGTAGGAGGTTTTCTAGTTTCCTTTCCGTGTCTGCAATCAGCACTGTATTGTCTGCGTATCTTATGTTGTTCAAATTGTGGCCTCCGATGACAAATCCTAGCATAACATCTAGGGTCCTCAAAATATTCTCGCTGTACAAGTTAAATAGATTCGGTGAAAAAACATATCCTTGTCTTACGCCCTTTTCTATCTTTGTATATCTGCTTAATTCGTTACCTGTCCGTATGCAGACATTTTGCTGTCAGTAGAGATTCCTAATTACCCTAATGTCTTTCCCAAATATGTCAAAGCTACTGAGCACCTCCATCAATTTTTTGTGGCGTATTTTGACGAACGCCTTCGCATAATCGATAAAACACAGGTACAAGTCTTTCTTCATTTGTATTGCCCTTTCAGAGAGCATCCTAATCATAAATATGGCGTTCCTTGTCCCAGTGTCTTTGACGAACCCGCACTGTTTTCCTTCTATCTCTGGCCTGATTCTGCTTTTTGCTCTATTCATCAGTATTCGGACGATCAGTTTGGTAATGTGACTCATTAAGCTGATAGTGTAGTTCGCACTCGTTTGCACCTGGCTTATTTGGCAGTGCTATGAAAATAGACTTGCATAGGTCACCACTATTATAAATTTCATTTATTATTTCTGTAATTTTCTATATACCGAAATTTTCCAGTGCTATCAGCAGCTCTATTATAATACTGTCTGGATCAGCTGATTTGTTTCTATTCAGTTTGGCCATTGCAGCTTCCACTTCGGACTTTAATATTTTCGGTCCGTCCTCATCTTTGTGTATTATCGGTTGCTCTCTCTTGACATGGAAAATATCTTTTACATATTCTTTTATGTGTAGTTATATCAACATAAACATCACTGAATGTGCGTTGTGGTGCAATGAATATCGGCTCTGAACGAGAAGTCTGAGCGACGAGTTCGCATTCCAAGTAGATTTTTTGCATTCAATTACGCGTAAATACCTTTCGGAAAGATATTAATGCATTTCTTCTCCGTCGAGCCATGGGTTAAATAGCAGAACAGATTTGGTTCTATAGCCTTTGTTGGCAAGCAATCTATCGCAGAAAGTAAAAGTTCGAGCCAATTAAACTCATTTTGTCCGGCCTTTATTGATATTCATATTTTGTATTACTTGCGCAACTTTAAGATATGCAGGAATATCTGTAAGAATTGTATTGCATGGTCAAAAAAAAGACTTTGCCCTGTTTAAGAACTCTACCAAAAAAGCAGAAAACACATTTCTTGAGGACTGCCAACAGCAGCGTCAACTTAAATGGATATCACGTGTTACTTGAAGAGAAAATAATTATATAACCGAGTTGTTAACATTCCACACTACTTAAATAAAAAGTTAGGAGGAATACGCTCCATAGCACTGGAAAGAGACATAACAGCTGCTGGGCATGAAAAAAACTTATTTTCGTGAATTGTTTATGGCAAAGACTTTATAAATTTTAACCGAAAGCTGTAATGGCTGCTCGGTTAATAAACGCCAAATTCTTCCTTGTAGAAAAATGGCTAATATTACAATTATCATCACCTGTTTAAATATTAATATGTAGCAAGAAATAGTTTTAGGAAATATGTGTAGTCTAATAATCAAGGTTAAACATGTTCTCGTGTCTTAAGCAGGGTTTGTTTTTTCTTGTCTCTATCCTTATTAAATTTGCTTCCTATATACAATGTTTACGGAATGTTAAACGGTCAGAACTCTATTTTTCTGTTTATCGCTAACATGAATAAAAATAAATGCCGCCCCAAACACCAGCCAAAACACTGCGCTCAGATAATGAGACAGTGTGGAGGCAGGAAAACGAAAGGCGGGAAAACTTTCTTAAATAGAAACGAAAAGCAAATTATTAATCAACAGTTTCGGTTTTCTTCTCTGCTATTAGCGTTAAGAATATGGTTCTTGTATATTTCTGGTTTCGTAATTCATTGACTTCTTTTGTGTCTCTAAAGTATTTAGGCCGATTATTCTCCAGCTGAAGAAAGGAAGAAAGCACGAATCAGTGAGCATTAGAAAGAAAGTCGAAGGTGTTAAATGCTTGGTCAGTTTCTCTGTCTGCCATTAAACGGTTTCAGCTTTCTTCAGTCTACGTCAACAAACCGACCCTCAGGCAAATTTACTCGGCTTCGTTATTTCTCTTTCATTCTCTACTTTACTCACCTTCTTTTATTGCTTCACTTTATTTCTCTTTTATTCTCTACTTTACTCACCTTCTTTTATTGCTTCACTTTATTTCTCTTTTATTCTCTACTTTACTCACCTTCTTTTATTGCTTCACTTTATTTCTCTTTTATTCTCTACTTTACTCACCTTCTTTTATTGCTTCACTTTATTTCTCTTTTATTCTCTACTTTACTCACCTTCTTTTATTGCTTCACTTTATTTCTCTTTTATTCTCTACTTTACTCACCTTCTTTTATTGCTTCACTTTATTTCTCTTTTATTCTCTACTTTACTCACCTTCTTTTATTGCTTCACTTTATTTCTCTTTTATTCTCTACTTTACTCACCTTCTTTTATTGCTTCACTTTATTTCTCTTTAATTCTCTATTTTACTCTCTAACTTACTATCCTTTATTTTATTTCTATTTTACCACCCTCTCTTTCTGATTTTACATTTTGCTCTGTATTTTCCTCTTTCTTTAATTATACTATTTTTCTTTCTTTTTATTTTTATTTTCTATTTTCTTCTCTTTCCTCCTTATTTTTCTTCAATTTTTGTATTTTCTTATGACATTTTTCTTTCTATTTTTTAGTACATCTGCTCTTTGCCGCACGTCACTATTTTCTCTTTTTTCTACTTTCTCTTTCTCTCTCTACTCCTCTTTTGTTCTTTCTCTCCCATTGTAATGCTCCTTCCCTTCAATTCTTAATATTTACCACTCTTGACCAAAATGAGGAAAATGATGGAAGAAGATTGTGTTGCATCAATCTTCTAAATGTCTAATCCCGCTTTGCCTTGAGAAACAGTATTCTTTTTTTTTCCTTATGAGATGATTCTAACTCTGCTTTGAAATATACAACTACCTCAGCCAAGAAACAAGTATGGTCATCGTTTTTCGTTTTCTTTCTATATCTTTCTTACAATATTCATTTTTTCCTTTTTGCCTATTCTTTTCAATTTATTTCTCTTCTAGATAGTCCTTTTCAGTTTCTTCTATGTTTTCTCTCTCTCTCTCTCTCTCTCTCTCTCTCTATATATATATATATATATATATATATATTCCATTATTTTTTCTTTCACTCTCCCTCTCTCGCGCCCCACGCCTACTTGACGTCTCGTTCTCCTTCATTTCCTTCCCTAACGCTATAATCATCGATCCTGTCTCTCCACCTCCCTACACGAGGCTCCTATCGATACCAGCACTCCCTAATTACCCGACCCGCACTAATGACTTCCTTTTTCGCGACTTCGCACATCTTCATCCGACGAAACAGACCAATCACTGTCAGCAATAAATGAGCGACCAACCGAAGCAGTTAACATCCGCGCAAAGGCGAGCCACGAGGAGTCCGTGAAATGGGCCTGCGGCTACTCTGATCATTGTCGTCATTGTTTCAGAACCATCATTATCCGTCTGGGTCTAAGTGAGGACGGCCGGACGTGGGTGTCGGGGAGAACATCAAAGAACGCGAATCTCCTATCAATCTTGTAAGTGTTCACACAGTTAACCGGTCAACGAGAAATGCTGGCCGGTAAGGGACAGTCGCGGAAATTACGTATCAGTGCTTTCTAATCTCCTAACAATGGAAATAGTGACGAGGAAGGTCCGAAAATTGTCACGTTCATTCGCAGCATAGGGATTTGCGCGGACTGGCGGTTGTTGGGTCTGTGTGCGCAGATTGCGCATGCGCACACATGAAAAGCACGCGCACAAACTTTAGTAAACAGAATACGGACCAGGGCGGTGGGTAGTCGAGGGGATAAACATGGTATTACAAAGATACGCCCATGAAGTTTCACTGCAGATTGTATCAAACACAGTAAAGCAAACAATTTTACCGACAGGGTGAGTGAGTTAGGGGTGCGGGAGAAGGCGGCGACATTTACTTGCATAAACACGAAGAGAGAGAAGCTGATATGTGTATAAAGAGAGTGGTTCTTTCTTTCTTCTACTCTGTCTGTGGTTCTTAATCTCTTTATTTCGATTTGGCTATCTTTCTCCATTTATCTAACATAAGATTCAATCACATTATGTATCAGTTACATAGATGCATGAATACATATTAAACTGAGTCAAATAAAAACACATACGAATACCAAATTAACGCAGGCGTTTATTCACCCAGATAGATAGATAGATAGATAGATAGATAGATAGATAGATAGATAGATAAGAAAATAATGAAAGATTAACATTTGGATATCCAAAGTCAGTTAACTAGTACTTTATTTTCTCTTTATCTTTCTCTCGCTATATATATATATATATATATATATATATATATATATATATATATATACACGCATATATATATATAACTGACTGCTTGACTTCGAAGAGCTTCACAATCAAAGTTGTTTTTGAACGAGTAAATGTACTTTAAAGAAATATATATAGAGAGAGAGAGACAGAGAGAGAGACAGAGAGAGAGACAGAGAGAGACAATACAAATATAAAGTGAACTTTTCTTCAGATTTATTGGAACGCTATAAATTCACAACTGTACATAGATAGATAGATAGATAGATAGATAGATAGATAGATAGATAGATAGATAGATAGATAGATAGATATTTTTGTACAAAGTTAGGAGCGACTACGACGTCTTGTACCGATAGATGAGAATATGTAACCTACACTAACTTATGCAAATTGCATATATATATATAGATGTGTGTGTGTGTGTGTGTGTGTGTGTGTGTGTGTGTGTTGATAAAAACAGACAGATATATATATATATATATCTATTTCGTAGCTGAGGCAGTTGTCAATTTTCCACAGATGCTAGATATCAGTGTTCGAAGTAAGGAAGTAACTAGTATTTTAGATAATGATTTCCTAAGCTAAAAGAATTTCCTTGTGTCGTTGTTTAAATCCGTTTCTCTTTTTGACTCATAACTTGGAAACCGAAAAATAAGTTTGTCTATAACAACCATCGATAGTTTAGTGTCTCATTTGCTGCCTCAATATTGTAGATTAAAACATAAATCTTTTAACATTGGTAAATACAGATAAGATGGCTAGGTATAATAGTATACGAAATACTTGAGTTCAGTCCCCTGGAGGCTTTCTTCAGTTGGGGTTTTTAACCAGACTAGGCTAACCTTTGGCAATGTCTGCATTAACTCGAGAGTAGATTGCAATGACTCTTCAGTCAATCAGTTAAGTGCCATACATGATACGTTTGGGCGATAATGTCCCTTTCGAGACATGATTGTCTGGGTAGAGGATTTTCCCGCAATAGGTTGCCATTAAATTCTACGGTAAACTGGTTGCTAACCAAGGCTATAGAACCCAATCTGTTCTGCTATTTAACTCACAGCTGAAGGGATAATCGAGGGATTAATACCTTTCCCAACGTATTTGCACGTAAGTGAATACAACGAATTCGAACTTGGCTCTCAGACTTCTCGTTCCGAACCGGTATCCACTGCGTCACATGGCATATCGTTCTTTAAAGAAATATTAAGAATTAAAGGTTTCAATGAACTTGGATGAAATGTCTTTATTCTAGAAATGTAAAGTAATATTAATTGTACACCTAGTGATCCAATGATTTTTGTATACAACTCACACAAGTTGTTTTCTGTCAGTTTGATCTTCAGTAAAGGATCTAGTTTCTAGATTTACTGTCTGAGACTAAAATGTCAAGGAACGTAATCTTTTTAATAACAACGCAGTTACCATAAAGTGATGGTTAATAAATTCTTTTCGCAAACCGTTGCTTGCAATCTTGATCCTATCAGATTATCCAACAGTTGTCTTTTTTGTACTATCATAAACTGATTCAGTATTGAGATTTTCACCTTGCTTGCGATTATTGATTGATTGAATTGTTGTTTACAGTTTATCAACCGTTTACGGGTTATTTAAAGTCAAAAAATACTTTTAGATTGCAAAAATGTTTTCGGCATGATAATGATTTACTGGGAGTGGAGAGGAAAGGTGGGTTCCCATTTTCTCCATATGTATTAGCACCTAAGTGATTAGAACAAACCTGGAATTAGAACTCGACTGTCCAAATTCCAATTTCCAGCCGTTATCCATTGCACCATGCCCACATCGAAACTTACAGGATCTGGTATTCCCAAGTAGTCAACCATCTACGTACTGAACAGTCGCCATGTTACGTTTTGCTGATGAAGGAAATAGAGACAAAAGGCACTGGATATTATAAAGAAATCTATTTGATAACAAATCTAATGATGGATTTTTTGGAGATTGTCACTATTCTTGATTTTTAAAAATCTCGATCCTCAGCAAATTTACTTTAGATAATATGAAAATTCATATTCTTAAGAACGTTTATTTACAAATAATTTTTTGTCGTGTACAAATATAAATAAATGCTGATGCAAAGCTACTAAATTTCATATCTCCGTACATTCCTTTTCCTTTACGAAAAGCGGACTTCCTAAGTGTGCCATAAGACCAGCTTAAGCGAACAGACTAAATAGAAATAGCCCAGTTTCAAAAGAGGTTTCCAACCACACCAATCCATTTTTGTATTTCATTTGCTCATTTGCCTGAACACTTCTAAGTTGGTTTTGTCTTCTTCTTCTTCTTCTTCTTCTTCTTCTTCTTCTTCTTCTTCTTCTTCCACTTTTCAATTATTTTTACTTTCTTTACCGTTTTCTTTCGTTTCACCTCTTCTTTCTTTTTTTTTCTTGTTTCTCTTTCCCGACAATTCTTTTTTCTTTGTGTTTTAACAATTTTTTAAATCATTTTCTTTTAATACTTTCTGCTTTTCTTTTCTTTTTTTTTTTTTTTTGCTTCATTTCTTTTGTTTTACACTGGTTTGCTTTGTCTCACTTCTTCATTTTCTTTCCCTTTCACGATATTTCTTTTTTTTTTTACATGTTTGTGTTCCTCTTTATTATTATCTTATTTTTCTACTTTTCATTTCCTTTTGCTTTCTTTCCTTTTTTTTTGTACACAAATTTGCTTACGCTTATTTCTTCTTTCTCTTTTTAACTGCCTTTAATTTATTTCTCTTTCCCGATGTTTCTTATTTTTGTCTTGTTATTTTTTAATACTCTTTCTTTTTAAAATTAATTTAATTCCCCCTCCAATTCCTCTGTTTGTTATCTAATCTCTCTCATCACTCGCTTACTTTTTATTGGACGCCATTTTCTATTTATTTCTTCGTTTTTGTGTCCCTCCTATTTTTCCTGTTCTTCTTCATTTTTCACCTCTTTTCTACCACTTCGCTTTTAACTTTTACGTTCTTCCACTAGCCTCTTTTCATCCTGCTCTAACTCAGGCTATAATGTCGCTAACTCCCGTTCTTCAAAGCATAAAATTTCTACATCTTTCTCTTCTTGTTCATCGCCTTGTGCCCTTCATTTTACCCTAGAACCTCTCTTCTAAACCTTTCGTATGTTCCAATTTTTCTTTGTTGTTTTTCTATTTTATCTTTCTCTCAATTTTCACTGATATTCTTCTACATAGTTCTCTTTTTACCCCTTTCTTTTTGTCTTTTTCTTTTACTTTTCTCTTCTTTCCTTTCCCCCTTACAACTCATCCCAAACACGCTCTTGTTTTAACTCTTTAACAACGATAAACGCTGTGTATGTCTGTTGTTTCATTCTTTACTCTCCTTATAATGTCCAAGTAAATTCTGCGGTCGGCTAAGTTTCGGTTACGAAGACTTAATCACAATGACAAGCAAGCATTGTCTTGTTGAGAGGGCGGTAGTCAGAACATTGCCTGGCGTTAAAGGGTTTAGCGGAAGAAATGGAATAGGGAATAAGAAAGTGAGGGGGCGCAACAAAGCGGAGAAGAGAGGCTTTTAAAATGAAATAAAAAAGGATTTAATGGAATACAATTGGTTACTTATTTAATGGACGAGTTGTTGTTATGTTGGTGCATTCAGTTGGAAAGTTGAATAAAAGCGAATAGGAGAAAATGATAGGGGGTGAGAAAGAAAATAGAATGAAGGAGGAAAAGACGGATGTGTTTTTGATAAAGCTCGCAAGTGAGTAAAATGGCCAGGGGTTGTAGAACTTGAGTAACTAGAGAGTAGAGAGGCGATTGAGCAAGAGAACACGGAGATGAAGAAGAGGAGAAATGAGAGAAAATTGAATGAGTGATTTAAATTGAAGTCAGGGAGAGCAATAGAAATGCAAAAAGACCTATACCTATATTTCATAGAATACGCAAAAACATTGGATAAACTACGATACAAAGATCTGTTTGAACTGTCCGAAAAATTTTGTTTATTTAAGAAAGATACGAGAATAATCCAGAATAGACACGGAAAGGAAACCTCCTAAATACGGATAGAAAATGAATTGCCTATATTTATGAGATGAGGAACCATAACTATTTAGGTTGCTCGGACTGTTGTCTTCATCTTTATTGAAATATTTCCTACGTTTCGGTCGTTGTACGCTTCGGGCTTCTTCAAGACCTGTCTATATTTCTGAGATGAGGTATTGTAACTATTTACATTGTTAGCACTCTTGTGCTCATCTTTATTGCCATATTCACGATGTGGCCCAGTAGATAAAAGCATTGGTTGAAGTAATCCAAAAAGTGACTCAACAGCAGAGGAAACAAAAACTTAGGGTTGAGTTACTAAAGGGAACATTAAACTGATACTGAGGTGGCCAGAAAGGTCATGGCCAGTGGAATTAAAACAATCTACTACGTGGAAGGGTTGGTTCGAGATTCCAACGTATATCACTCGAAGAAGGCCGGAGTGTACAACGGCCAATATATATATATATATATTACAAATGAATAAGAACGAAGAAAATAATTGCAACGATCAAAGTATTAATTTAAACAGTGGTCAATATAGAAATTTAGCAATTAATATTTATTATTAATTATTACGTTAGAAGATGTGAAAAACTACAAACTACTACAAAATTGTACATTTTCTTTCGACATTGAAAGAGCAATGTCTCATCTGGTAGTAAAGAATGATTTTGAACTATGATGAGACATTGTTCTTTCAATGTCGAAAGAAAATGTACAATTTTGTCGTAGTTTTAAATTTTTCATATATTCTAACCTAATAATTAATATATATATAATTACGTGAATTAATAATAAGTTAATACTAATGGAAGTATATTCCACAGCCAGATATTTGCTTTTAAAAAGTGCTCAATACGAAAGTAGGGTATAGATATAGAGTTCATTATTATTATTATTATTATTATTATTATTATTATTATTATAGCATACTGCAACTAAATAGCTATAAAATTTCGGTTTTTTATAAACCATCGCCAGGCGGTGATTTTTCACTGCCTGATGATGGTGTATTAAAGCAGCAGTATGCTATAATAATGATAATAATAATATATTATTATTATTATTATTATTATTATTATTATTATTATTATACCATACTGCAACTTTAATACACCATTATATGTATATATATTAATTCGGTGGTCTCTCTCTTGCTTTAATTAATAATAAAAATAATATATTCCTTAATTAATATTTTATATATATATATATATATATATATATATATAAAGTACGAGGTTCGATTCGAAAGTCATGGCGCGTGTTTTTGTCAACAGACGTTAAAGCAGATACAGGCAATGTAATAATTGTTGATGAATAAAGTATTTTTCGGCTATTTCTGGTCCATAGTACACAACACATTGTTTGCATTTCGTGGATTAACAGCTATTCTCAGTCTGTCGTAATATATGCATGTTGTTTTGCTAATGCTGAAAAACGTGGCATTCTATCACGTAAATGTGCTTACTTGCATTGTTTTGTCTCCGTAAATGTTCAGCAAGCATCAATAAATGTACACAGTTTCTTCCCGCTTCGAAGAATTCAATGACAATCATCTGTTTTGTGTTCTGTTAACAAATGCTATTTCAGCATTTAATAGCTTATCACTAACGCCTTCCACTGATTTATTATTTCAATTTAATGAATATTTAAGCGAGTTGATTAATAATTACTGCGCAAAATTTAGACCAATCAAGTAATGGTCAAAATTTTAACAATTGTCATTAAGATGAATGTTGTCTAATTGTAATATAACAATCTGGCCCCACCCGAGAAGAAGGCTGTTGCAAGCGGGGTTGTTTTCCAGTCGTTGAAAGGAACGGATGTTTGTTTGACCTTATTTCCGGCAGTAGCGGAAATGGCTACAAGAGGCAGACAGAACAGGTGTCTCTGAGAATTACGTGGGCGTGCGTGGGCGAGGCAAAATCCGGAAGTACCGGTTTGGAGATTATAAAAAGACCTCGGCGCACGGATTTCAGACAGAGAGACAGAGACAGAGAGCCAGACCAGACAGAGATCGGCCGGTGAAGAGAGACACTCCCGTCAACCCGTCAACCCCTTAGAGGCGCGCTCTCTCACTCTCTGTTCCATAGGCTACACGGTTCATTGTCATTAATAAAAATATAACTTATATTTTTATATATATGCGTGTTTGTTGTATATTGCTATATAACACACGTCTTTTTGGTGCCTAAGTGACTTGCTGTTTTGAGACAACAAAACAGATAGATACGAGCTGGTTACCACGGCAACGATTGAAAATTCAACGGACTTAAAACTACCAGATAGAAAGAAAAAAGAAGACGAAAATATATAGCAGCCGCGCGACTGTAGACATTCAGCCAAGGTAAGTGACTCATTGATTTGATAGTGTGTGTGTTCTCTGCTCGTGTTTATAATAAGTCCAGTTAGAAAAAAAAATGCATACTTTTGCCATTGAGAAATGTGGATTGTTGGTGTCAAACACATTAAGAAGGGTAGAACGGAGGGGTGTAAGACTACATGTAGAGAGTAGCGCATAGGTTTGGGGTTGACGGGGGTGTTAAAGTTGACGGGAGGAAGAAAGTTGAAATATTTACCTATCTGTAAGTACAAAACATCTGAGTTAATGATTTATTTTTGTTGTTAATATTTTACCATATATGTGAAGTAAGTTTACTGGTATGTTGCTTAATTAATCTCACTTTTTTTTTTTGAGTAAGTGGAATGTAAAATCATGTAAAGGAAGTTTCTTCTACTCTTTAAAGTGGATAATTGGATTAACTTGTTGATAACAATGTTTTCGTTGGGTTGTGCAGTGTTAGGTTTTTTTTTTTTTTTGGATTTCTTTTCAATGACTGTACACTACAAAATGATTTACATTTCTATGGTTGTGAATTATGCTTTTGTGCAGGTTCCCATCAATTCAACATCCTCTGTGAATTTTCATTTATGTGACTTGGGAAATATCTTTTGAAGATATATTAATTTCTGAAAACTAGTAAATACCTTGGAACAGATAAATATGGAGAGATTTAGTGAAGGATGTGAGGAACTCCCGAGGAGGTTGACGATAGGGGTCATTGCTGGCGTGGTCGGCGTAATAATAATCCTTGGAATAATAGCCAGGAAGCGGATTTTTAAGTGTAAAAGAAGCAACAGTGCTTCGGGAAAGGAAATTGAGTTATCCGTTGTGAATAATACTCCGGGGTCAACGGGTGTTCAACACTCAAATGTCTCTGCGTTAAACAGAGAGATGTCAACAAATCAGATATGCTTGGTTTCGAATCCAGAGGAAGTAGTTCAGGGAATGGAAAACATTGTACAAACTAAGGAACTACGAGTCACGGGTCCATTTTTTTTAAACTAAATTAATATAGATGAAACCTCTAATCCTCCACAAGTAAATTGCATGCGGATTAACGTTGGAATCATGGTAATTTTCTTCATTTTCTATTGAACATTTCTCGGTCAGACTATGAATGATATGTACTGCAGATAATGGCCATTTTTTCTGTGTTCAAACATAGTATGTTTGAAATTAAATTGAATTAAATGAGGTTACATGTGTAACGATAAACTCGAGCAGAAGCACGCATGGTGTTGGTCAAAGGTCATTTACTCGATGTTAGTTTGGAAACTGGGGCGCGATTACCGCCTATAATCATGTGGTTATGCATCGAAGAGTCTACGCTTATGGACAGAGTCGAGAAAGAAAATGAACATTTTTAAGAACTTTGCCCAATTCTGTGAAAATGGATATTAAAAAAAAAAAAAAAGGAGGAAAAAAGAAAGAAAAAAAAAAGAACAATGAAACATCGAGCTGGTAGAACAATTTTCAAGATGGACACGAACATTGTTGGGTTGCCGATGTAGGCTCCCCTATATATTCTTTTTGTTTGTTGTTTTTTTGTTTCGGCATGCACATGTTTGTTGTTTTGGCGTGCACATGTTTTATACAATTGTCGGGCTTGTGTGGCATGGGGAGGAGAGTGGGGGTGTTGCGCTTAAAATGTTCTTAGGTGAACATTTTGGAAAATGGGTGGGCGAGGAATGTAATATAACAATCTGACCCCACCCGAGAAGAAGGCTGTTGCAAGCGGGGTTGTTTTCCGGTCGTTGAAAGGAACGGATGTTTGTTTGACCTTATTTCCGGCAGTAGCGGAAATGGCTACAAGAGGCAGACAGAACAGGTGTCTCTGAGAATTACGTGGGCGTGCGTGGGCGAGGCAAAATCCGGAAGTACCGGTTTGGAGATTATAAAAAGACCTCGGCGCACGGATTTCAGACAGAGAGACAGAGACAGAGAGCCAGACCAGACAGAGATCGGCCGGTGAAGAGAGACACTCCCGTCAACCCGTCAACCCTTAGAAGCGCGCTCTCACTCTCTGTTCACTAGGCTACACGGTTCATCGTCATTAATAAAAATATCACTTCATATTTTTATATATATGCGTGTTTGTTGTTTGTCGATATATAACATAATGTTATGCAAAAGCACAAAAGAGAAATAATTAAATGTGACGCGTACCACCACATTTAGTTATTTCTGTTCGATGGTTTTTTAGATGAAATCAAAAATTTTAATTTTTTTATCTTTTTAATTATGGACAACATTGATTGAATATTAGGTTCTTTTTAGTTTTTTGTTTTTTTAGTATATTTCTTTAGATATCTGATATTTGCACGTAAATGTACTTTAAGAAACCTTCTTTCAAACGAAATATTATACTGAGCTGAATTAGAAACGACGTTATCTGCTATATCAGAAAGCCTCGAAGTGGATAGTTAAAATGTTATTCTTAGGTAATAAGGTGGAACTTTATATTTCCTTGGAATACATGAAATATTAATAGGTCTGACGCAAACGAAATTTAAGAAAATTGCTGAGTACTGTACACGAGAGTTAAGTTAACTTTTGTTTGGTGAAATGAATGAAATCGTGCGTAAACTAGATAAAAAGATTTTTTTTTCTTACAAATGCTTACGTCATAAAATTTCCGACAGTTAAACGAAGTCTTCTCTAAAATGTTGTTTTTCAGCATTTCGTTTCAAACCTGTCAGTTGAAACTATCTTTGGGACTAACATTATTGTGTATTTCCCTACTACTTCAGGAGGTTGGTGTTCGAGAACAAAAATAAAACATTACTTTATACACGATATCTATACGTAGAAAACTGGCATAAGATTTTCCTCACTCCATGTATGTCTACGAAATTACGCTAATTAAATATCTAAAGTTATTTTGTGTGTGTAGTTGGGACACATTAGAAGTAAAGAAAACTTGAAAAATTTACTACACACAAGAAATATTAAAGAGGCAGCGAGAAAGAGAAATTAAATTACCCAATGAGTTTGTTCGAATAGCCGTTAGACCAAAGAGAAAGTTGTGGAGAGCAATGATCACCCATGTTCTGAAAGGAAAACGTTATGACCAAGATATTTCCAATTAAAAAGTCATATACAAATGTTACTATAAATATTTTATATCCATTTGGTACAAATGTTTGAGAAAAATTCCTTGTTATTTCTAAACAGTAAGATTAGTATCTAACAGCCTGGAGATTGAAAGTCTTATTGAAGAAACGTTTCTTCTCGACAGAAATAAGGACTGTATTGTTCATTTCAAAAGTCAGAAGCTTTTAAGCCAAAGGTGTTTTAACGCTACATTACAAGAACTTAATACTGTAAAGCAAGATTCGGTTAACATAATTAAGTAATGTACGCAGTCGTACAGTAGATATTAGCTTGGAACGAGAAATTGGAGAACCGCGTTCGAATTCCAGTTAAATTTGTTGCATTCACTTACGTGAAAATCCATCTCTTCTCTCCAGCTATGAGTCAAATAACAGGACAGATTGGGTTCTATAGCTTTGGTTGGCAACCAGTCTACCGCAGAAAGTAATTGCAACCTACTGAGGGAAAATCTTCTACCCAGTTTCGAGACATGATCGCACAATCCTGTTTCACGTATGGCACTTAACTGACTGACACCTCTCATTGGGAAATTTTCAAGCTTATAACTGCTAATTTTTATTTTTAAAACAAATTTTCTTTTTGAATCTAACATCGTTTCTTATTGCTATGAATGAATGATAATGTGTGTGTGTGTGTGTGTGTGTGTGTGTGTGTGTGTGTGTGTGTGTGTGTGTGTGTGTGCATAGTTCTAGTTAGCATGAAACAAAACAAAAATGGAGTTCTGATAGTTGTGCTAAGCCAAATATTGGATGGTCGATCAGTTAAGCCCCATACCTGTAACACGCTTGGGCGGCCATGTATCTTTCGATACTTGACTGACTAGGCAAAAAAATTTTCCCGTAGTAGGTTGCCATTTCTTTCTGTGTTAGACTGATTGCCAACGAAAGCTAAATCATTTATTCTGTCCTACTATCCAGCCCATAGCTGTAGGAGAAGAGATGGATCCATACCTTTCCCAAGGGTATGTGTGTGGAAGTGAATGTTTACGAACTGGAGTGGAATTCCAATTCGGTTCTCTAAGTTCTCACTCCCATTTGATATCCATTGTACCAAAACGCACATATCAAATAGGACAGAAGGTATCGTTTATTGAAAAGTAGTATTCAAATATTTCCTTTTTTACGTTCGCTTGAATATCGACTACAGGTGCAAGAAGAAAGAATCTAATTACTTCATCCTGACAGAATTTAATACTTGTCCATTGCCGAGCAAAAGCGTTATTTATTTATTTATTTATTTGTCATACCTACCTTGACTATGTTATTTTCTGGAAAGTCTCACTAGCAAATCCATCTATTCCATCAGCTCATATTTCTTTTGGTTTCTCCCTACTACGTTTGCTGTCCTTTTGACGCCAATCAAGCATGAATGAACGCATGAATGAATGCTTAACTGGACGCGAAGAACGAGCTGGACAGCTACTCAGCTGCGCAACGACCCTAAGATAACACTCGATTATGTTTCTGATTGATGGTTTTGAGCATATGTGCTGATTCCTTAAGTTTACGTAGTTTCCAGTGGGGCTTTCTATCTATCATTTCAACTTCATCCGGTGACCCACTTTCTCCATTCATATGTGGTCAGCTACACCTGATTTTTCTATCTTTCGTCGCGTTGCGGCCTTGCGATATTCTTGTAGTCTTACCTTAAGAGGGGAGGCCTGTTTCTTTATATTTCTTTACACAGCTACATGGAATGGCGTACACACAGTCCTTAGACATGTACTCCTCTGTTGGGGGTCTTACTCGGGAGAGGTACTTGCGAAGTGTAAAACCACTTCTGAAGATACTTTGTGTTTTCTCCGATAACCCCTTTACACAGGGTAGACAGACCGAGGCTGTTTTCTGAGAGTTGTTATCCTCATGAACCTTCCCTTTCTTGTTTGTTGGTGTTGTTGTCATGTATCCTGGATAATTGTTACGTTGTAGGGTACTGCTTATATGCGCATATGCTAGGCTATAAAAATCTCCTAGGACGACCAAATATAGAGATGAATACAATATGGGAACCAGTAATACGGAGTGCCAGAGAAAACCATTAGTGTCAAAATCCGCAATATGAGCTCTGATAACAAAAAACTAGAGAAAACCATTAAAATAAAAAATGAACTCTGGTAAAAATTGGTTACTAAACATTAGGTTTATGAGTCCCAGAAATTCAGTTGTTCTTGTCCTTAAGGAAACATGGACGGGTGGATATAGACGTTAGTTTTAGTGACTTGACCCAAAGAGTTTTGAGTTCAATATCACAGAAGTGAACAACTAACTTTGAGAGTCGGGTTAGAAGGAGTTAACTCATGACTACAAAAGAGGCTTCGCACAAGGAATGAGAATGATATACCCCACTGATTGTAATAAAGGGTTCGGTTTGAAATTCCTAGCATCTGAAGAAGGCCGGAGCGTAGAAAGCCTAAAACGTCGTACAAATGGTAACCAAGATGAGGACAATAGTCCTAATAATGTAAATAGTGTGAATCTGTTTCTACACGGGATTTTCAGTTCTGGTAAGAGTTGAGTTGTCATCCCTTATTCCTATTTTTACTTTATTTTCCATTTTATCTTTGCTGCTTTCGTGATTAAAATTGCCGTATTTTCTATGTTGTTTTCTTTATTTCTGCAATCTGTGTTTGAGTTTGTACCTGAAACTGGTTGATCTTCCCTAGTATGTATTCTTTGAAAGACTCTCTCAATTTTGAAATCAATTTTGATTCTGCAATCTACAATTTAATGATTGCATCTAATATTAACATGACTGGTATTGTCAGCAATTATAATGTCGAATTTATTTTAGTCTTTGCATTTAAGCTTCTCAGTTCCATTTCCTGCCATTCGTGGTTTTAAAAAAAGATGCCTTCATAGCTGTCAGATTGTATGATTTGGGAAAAATGATTAATATTTCGTCTCCTTTGTTCTTCTTTCCCATCGGATTATGTACAAATGTCCCATCTAAAATTAACCCAAGAGAACTGGAGGTCCTAGCAGGATTTCTTATTGGTTGGCTCAATGCCAGCATCATAAGATATGCAAATGGCAACGGATTGGGGGCATACAGTGAAATTAAATTGTAGGCAATCCTAAAAAAGATAGTAAAGGAAAACGGGAAGAACAGACTAACTACAAGAACACATAAAATACATTTGCCAGTAAGAGAAAGAGTTCAAAAAGCGAGTTAGAAATTAGAGAAGAGTTTTAGCGGATGACAGAAAATGTGGTACAGAAATCCGAAGAAGCATTGGAATAGCAAAGAATGATTTCCCAAAACAAAAACGTAGTATTAATAAACGGGAAATATTATCAGAAACAAAGAAAAGTGTACTAAATTATTATGTAATATTGTTATCTCCTATATGGCAGTAAATATTGGACAGTTTACCACAAATGAAGAGGAGACTTGAGGCATTAGACTATGCTTCTACAGAAGGATGCTGAGAATACCATGGACAGAGCATATGACCAATAATAATTTTTTAATAAAAGCAGATACAAAAAGAAGACATACTTAAAATCGAAAATAGTTAAAATTTCTTGGGGATATAATGAAGAAAGAAGTGTAGAAAATCTGCCACATCAAATAACCAACCTAAAAGGTTTGTGTGAACGAATGGCAAAACAGACGGTAGAAGGGATAGTAAAAAGACAGGCACTACTTTGAGATACATAACATAGGAAGTTGTGGAGAGCCATGATCATCCACAATCGGAATGTGCTCACAGAAAAATAAGATATGCATAAATTTCGTAAAGTTATGTAAAGAAAATTGAAGTGCTTTATGACATCAATAACGTTCGAAACCGGTATGTGGCCACTTTTGTATATTTCGTTTATTATTTGTATAATCTTGTTTATGCCAAAGTCGTCTAATGCCGAGAGCATTTCTGATAGGATCCCATTGTATTTTGAAAGTTTTGGAGAGACATGATCGCCTATTTCCTGAAGAAGGAAGAGTAGGGGATTAGAAACGGAGAAAAGTTACTTACACCATTATTTCACTTAGAGAGTAAGAGATACTTCCACATAAAAACAGATATTACACTCTGATTCTAAAAATTATCAGGGAGGAAGATTTGATTCTGGACATCGGGAATGAGCAATCTTCTTTTCCGGTAGCCATATCTTTCCATACATGAAGCATTTTGTCAGTTATCATCACTAAGATGCTAACAAATGATCAAAGAAAACATTTACAAAACATGTTGTAAATAATATAGTTTTAGTATGTACATGTTCGTGTGTTTGTTTGTATAATAATATGACTACATAGATTACAGATTGGTTATACATATTGATAAAAATCAATAAACATCGGTCGTAATCAATAATCGTTTAACAACGTACCGGCTATTTTACAATTTTCATAACATTCTGGGAAAAATAAAAAAAGCACGAAACATTAAATTAT
This sequence comes from Ascarosepion bandense, assembly GCA_037127315.1. Taxonomy (NCBI): domain Eukaryota; kingdom Metazoa; phylum Mollusca; class Cephalopoda; order Sepiida; family Sepiidae; genus Ascarosepion; species Ascarosepion bandense. The sequence continues at coordinate 6,989,199 of JBBBDQ010000555.1, forward strand.
ACACGTATTAAATGCTTCTGTCAATATTTCTGAGATGAGATATTGTAACTATTTACACTGTTTACGTTGGTCAGACTGTTGCCCTCATCTGTATTGTCATATATACGAAGTTTCGGCCGTTGATATACCGTTGATATACCGTTGAAATACTTTGGAATTTCGAAACGAACCCTAGGATATCCAGAAATCCATGGCAAGTGGAATTAGAACAATCTTCTCCGGTGAACGAAATAAAGAATTCGAGTTTTTATCACCTGAAGAAGGGCGGAGCGTACAACAGCCGAAACGTTGTAAATATGACAGTAAAGATGAAGACAACAGTGCAAAAAATGCAAATGATATAAATATCTTGAAATGCTGATGAAATATTAATTACAACATTTTATCGACTAAAAAGAAAGGAGATAGATAGATAGATAGATAGATAGATAGATAGATAGATAGATAGATAGATGCATATATGTGTGTGTGTGTGTGTGTGCATAGGTAATGCAGTTAGGTGATAGCAAATACATAAATAATATGTAAGAAGCATTTAAATATATAATCACAATGCTATTAAATAAAAAACATCGCCTCGAACCTTTGTATACGATCTGTACACTACATTTACAGTCATTAAGAAGTGATTACCGTATACATTTTCTTTATTTTAGATAGATAGATAGATAGATAGATAGATAGATAGATAGGTAGGTAGGTAGGTAGGTAGGTAGGTAATGACATTTTAAACACAAAATCAGTGAAATTAATCAACGTAAAACAATATTATCTTTAAAATGTAAACGTTCTTTTTATTTGTATATCCCTTGAATATTGTTCGGTTTTATCTAATATTAAAAAGTTTTTTTGCCCGCTGGTGGCATCCAAATAATGTTATTTACTGCTTAGGCATTTACCCAAGATAATTACAACATTTACAAGAAGGTGATGTTCTCTTTTCCAGTGTAACAGGAAAATAATTTCTTCTTTCAAGATATTTTTCTGTAAATTAATTAAATATTTTTTGTTGCGGGCGAGTGCAAGAAATGATCTGCTTGATTAATCCAAGGAACAAAAACTCTCCTACGGCATTGTGGGTAATAACTCGCTTTTCATTTCCATACCCCGGAAAATCAAATATCTCAAAGCTACAGAAAAATATTTTGCAAAAGAAAATAATTAACTCAAATAAGTCAAAATTTCTCCAAAAACCATTTCTGTTTCATTATAATTAAATTATATTCATGCCTGACTTTCGCAACAAATTTAAAACAAAGGCACGTTTTATTCCTGAAGCGTTTTCGTATAAGCAAACAAGTGACATCTATATATTTATATTAATGTTTGATTATTGAAACACTAATTTTGGTAAGTGGGTTGGGCTGAACAATTCTGAGCACCACCTTTAATATTATATGCGTGTGGGAGGATGTGAGAGTGTGTGCTTATTATTTGTGTGTGCTGTTTGTAATTTGCTATATATATATAACCTAAGAGCATTCAGTCTAGAAGCGTTAATATTTAGAGATAGTTTGAACAAAAAATCAACACTGCATGGTGAATGTCGGTTTCACTTCTCAGGTTCCCTGTGAAACAACCACTAATCAGCAGTGATTCCTTTGCACACACTGTACACACAGACACACACACTCATATATATATGTGTGTGTGTGTGTGTGTGTGTGTGTGTGTGTGTGTGTGTATAAATGATACAAAATATAGTTTTAAGGTATGCTATATATATAAACATAGATAGATAGATAAGGAAATAAGTATATATATATATATATATATATATATGTGTGTGTGTGTGTGTGTGTGTGTGTGTGTACGCGTCTATACACATCAATATATAAATATATATCAGGTGATAGTGCTACAGGGCTCAATGTTGTATAACATAGCAAAAATATATATTAATAAATATCCATGTTATCTATGTTTTACTCACGACAAAAGATTGATATGATGCAGAAAACTCAGAGTCCGGATGAAAACATATGATTATATATATATATATATATATATATTGACTATATACTTGTGTAATACGTACACATGCATAAACGCATATATGCAGTCCCCACCAAAAGTATTGGAACGGCAAGTCCAGTTCCTTTGTTTTTGTTGTTCACTGAAAACATTTGGCTTGAAAATCAAAAGATGAATATAAGACAAGATTTCAGAATTTCAGTTCTTATTTCCTGCTATATATTAAATGAATTAAATAGTTTAGGTTTGGTTTAGTTTTTTCTTATTTGTTTTATGACATATCCACCCCAATGGAATATTCAATGACAAGATTGCAACAACAGTTTCGTATGAATTCTTAGAAAGAATATTTTAGATCAGGTTTCATTGATGTGTTCTGTAAAGAGTTTTTTTCTGTCAAGAGTCTAGTTTCATAAATGTATTCTCTTCAAATATAAGGTTTTAGGGAAATTTTATTGGTTTAGCTCAGTTGATTTGTTTTACTGCATATCAACCACAATGAGTTACTTCATGCCAACAAAATTTTAACATAGGTTTGCATGAATAGATTTTGCATTCTTTGAAAGAAATCTCAGTGACGCATTTTTTAAAAGGTTTTGATGAAAGTCAAATATATTGCTGGTACTTTTAAAAAATGTATTGCTGGTAAGTTTTTTTTTCCAAATTATATTAGGTTTTCTTTTTTTTTTTTTTTTTTTTTTTTGTCAAAAATGCATTACTAGTAATTAAAATTATTATGTTATTTTTATTTTAAAAATCTATTTGACCACAATTTGGGAATTAAATGTTTGCCCGTTTGCTGGGACCCAAAAAAGTGCTAGACCTGAGAACAACAATAATTAAGAGGTGGTTCCACGTTCTTCTTAACCTCTCAATCAGAGATTTTGCTGCCGGATGCAATTTATCGTCATACACAGAATACGAATGTAGTTCATCATCATACCCCAAATGCAAACAATTTAGGGCATATTACATTTTGTATCAGATCATCCCGACTATTTTAGGCGAGCAAAAGTAAAGGAATAGAGAATTCTAAGTAAATATCATTTAATATTTAGTTCTATAACCCATGCTTGCAATAACTACATCAAGCCTGGGATCCACTGACATCACCAAACTGTTACCTCCTTCATTTGTGATGCTTTTCTATACTTTTAACGCAGCCTTTTTCCGTTCTTGTTTGTTTTGATGATTTTTTTTTCCTTCAGTCTTATCTTCAGAAGATTTAATACATGCGCTTTGGTCATCGACTTGGCCAGTCTTTTTTACTCTTGTCTTTTATTCATCTTTTGAACTTAAATTCAAATGTCTTCAACAAAAACAAAGGAATTGGCCTTGCTATTCCAATGCTTCGAGCTGTGTCAGTACCTAGATGGGGGACCGCTAAATAATACAAGATGCTGAACGCTTGGATGTGCTAATGGTGTAGTAGATAACGACTCTTAATTAGTGATCGGAGAATCGAGTTCTAAGTTTGCTAAATTGGAATGTTGTCTTGAATGAAGTTTGTTACCAAGAAACATCTTTTTGAATTCAGGTCCGAACTCATTAAAATCCAAGAAGGCATTGTATAATATTTAGTAAGCTTGTGTCGTTAGATCAGTTTTGACTGAGGAGTGAGTTCGATTCTCATTGGGTGCTCCATACTTTCGACCTTGTGTCACATCTAAGCTATACTTAGAAAATCTTATTTGTGATAGCCGATTAGCTCAGTTGGTTAGAGCGTCATGCTAAAAAAGAGAATGTTAAAGGTTCGAGTTCCATACTAGCCAATAGTTATTATTTGGGCGCTTCAACGTGATATGAAAGTTAGCAAGCTTATCTCGCTGGATCAATTACGACTGATTAGTGAGTTTGATCCTCACAGCGTGTTACAAACATATGGTTTTGTGGCATAATCTAGACTATACTTAGAAAGAAAGGCACTTCAGCGCGGTGCAATGGTCAGTAGGATTGTTTCGCTAGATCAATTGCGACTGAACAGAGAGTTCGGTTCTCACTGGGTCCCCTAAACTTTCATCTTTGTGTCACTTCTAAGCTACGCTTAGAAAAGACACAAGCAGTACGCTTCGACGTGGTATAATGGTTAGCAAGTTTGTCTCGCGGGTTCAGTTACGACTGAATAGAACTTGTGCATTTATCTTGTTTGATAGTGAAATATCGTTATCCCAAAAATGTACCTACAAGTGACATTCAAATTTTTCTGTTCTTTGTTGTTTTTTTGTTATTGTTCTTGTTTTTGTTTTTCGCTTTTTTAGGCAAAAGTGTGCCTCTATAATAGTATATAAAATATATAGTATATATTTAATTTATAATAATATATAATATATATTATTTATATAAGATAAAAACAACACGTTGTTAAGCTTCTATCCCTATTTTGCGTTTTATTAAACAGTGAAATTAATAACAACAAGCAAACACTGAGAATTCCCACTAAAGAGATATTTGTGACTCCAACAGAAATCTTTTTTTTTTAATGGTTGTTTTGTTTTATGGCAAATCAACCTCGGCGGGTCATTTATTGCTCACCGATTTCTCTTTCTGAGCCGATATCCACTGCACCACAACACACATCCGTCACTATACGCTTACAGCACCTGGTATTCCCAAGCGGTCATCCATCTAAGTACTGACCAGGTTCAACGCTGCTTAACTTCGGTGATCGAGCAAGAACCGGTGTATTCAGCGTGAGAGGCCGCAAGCCGTTTTTTATTTTTTTAATGGAAATCAGTTGTTAAGTCAAATCGTGTCTCTCGCAGGGGGATTCTCAATTTAGACTAGTTTTTACTAATTTCACTGCTCAATAAAAATAAAAAAAGAGATAGAAAAAAAAACTGTACCCACTAAAAATAACGTTTTGAGTAATTAGATTATAACTTGTGGCAGGAATTGTAATCAGCGAACAGATTTCAATTTGAGGTTTAAAGCTTTTACTTTCCCTTTCCCACTAATACCATTATGATAAGCATCAACCCAATTATTCTCCCCAGATAAAGATTAAATAATATGATAGACTGTGCTCTAAAACCTTAGGTGGCAGCTAGTCTAGGAGAAGTAAAACCCTGATTTCAAAACCACGGAGAAGAGCACGGGATATCATTTCCAAATTGTAATGGTAATTATAGCCGTTTCCTTATAAGGAAACATTCAGAATTCATTAATCAAGCCGCATCTACTACTTTCGATCGAAATTTAGAATATTTTTCTTAAAAGAATTTTTCAAGAAAAAAGATTTCTCAAGTTGAGGAGCTGTTATTGCTCTTTGCAGTAATGATAGGTGTTTCTTTCCCAACATTTTATTTGGAGTAATGTGGAATGTCAACATCTTATGTCATTGTTTTTCTTCGAGTTGCATGTTATATCAACTTTAACATTTGCTGTTGTTGGTAGCCCTCTAGTGATGTGCCTACTGTTATTTGGTACTTTTCTTTGCTTGGGACTCTCTAGCTCCAGTCCACAAGGTATGAAGTTTGATATTCGCCAAAATTCATAAGCTTCACGCGCTCAAAATCAGTTTTAATCATTAGAAAATTTCTTAATTTTAGAAAACGTTCCAAATATTATAGATATTTCTGAATGGGTTTGGCGCCATTCATGACATCCATATTAAAGTTTCGATCTGACGAGGCTATTTAAGAATGTCACTCGAGTCGACGAGTTAATGTTTTGGCTTTGTAGAAATTTCCAGTTTTAGGCGAAACTACTTATAGTAATTCACGAATAATAAAGTAAAGGTATTTGTGGAGAGCCGTGATCACTTTTGTTTTGAAGTAACATAGCATTAAATAAATGAAATTCATGTACTTGTATTTGGCATTAGAATTTATTACTAAACAAAAATGGTTGTTATTTTATCTGAAGGGAAACCGAAAAGAAAATCAAAAGAGAAAAAATAGCAGAACCTTTGCCGTAAAGTAAGACATTCTTTGTGGACGTACTGTTGTTAAAAGTAGGTAGGTGTTCCCGCCAAATGTGCCATGTTGTCCCAAACTTTCTATTCATAAGCTGTCATCTTTTTCTCTATTTACTTGTCACAATGTGACATCCGATCTTTGATCTTGGCTTTTTCTAAATGTCTCTTTGCTGTATAAAAAAATATTTGCCATGACTGGGTTTTCTTCTCTCTTAAGAAGATTTTTTTCTTCCCCAAATCTAAAGGTTGTTCGCTATTTAATAGGTATTCCGTCGGTTTTTCATCTTTCTGTAACACCATAAGCAACTTCGACGTATTTTTTTATTCTTTAGGAATTAGCTGGTCTTGAACGCCAAGTCGACGCCAAAAGCACTATTCCAAGACGGATCACTGTTGAGAGTTGAAGAATCCGATGTGAGATTTAAAGGTGTTTTGATTTGCAATTACAAAGGTTCCCCGCTTTTCAACGCCGCCTCGATCACTATTTCGGGTCGCCATCATAGACAATAGACGCTCACAGACAAAGGTAGAAAGAGAAATCTTCTGCTTCTTGGAATAACAATATTTCTTTATATTTGTGTTTCTCTTTTCTTACGTGATGAGTTTTTAAAAGTTAAGATCTTGTTTTGACAATCGGAAATACTATATTTATACCACTGGAGGAACGCAGATTTTACAAGAATATTAACTGCGGCAAATCTCTGTAAAAGACGAAATTCAGTTACCGACTTTAAAAGAGTTATAAAACCAACCTTTAAAATAAACGTTTTTTTTTATTTTAATTTGTCTATCTCTCTGAAAAATATTCACCCAAACAATTTGTAAAATACTATGATCTAGTATAGCATAGGGCCAAACTTGTCGAGCCCTATTTTTAAGCTAAATTCATATAATTAATAAATGCCTGAAATTCAAACTCACTAAGCATTGCTTTATGGTGAGGCGGTTAAACGTTTCTTTCTTTCTTTCTTTCTTTCTTTCTTTAACAGCATATCAATTCCTTATGTGTCATAAGTATAATGCTGAAATTTAATTATCTTGGAAATTTGAAAATAATAAAAAATCATTTATGTTATTCCACTTTCACAACAGAATACATTGTAAATGATACTCAGCTTTGTTTGTGTCGACATAATGACTAGAGGCGGTAATATGTGTACTGTTTGTAGTTTTTTTTTTAAGTTTTATTTTGGAATAGAGTTTGATTTCTTTGAGAAATTGTAGAATATCATATAGACTAATGTCATGAAAGACTTCTTTCATGTTGCTTGTTTAGTTGATTGATTTTGTTTAGTGACATATCAACTTCTATGGGTTATTTAATGCTAAAATTTAAATATTTGGAATACAATTAAAACTAGATAGACTGTATTGTTGGTCAATTTTCTGTAAAGTGTTTTTTTAATAATCTTCTTCTTCTTCTTGACGAAGGCGATCATGGTCTTCCACATCTACTTATCCCTTATCGATCTTAATTGTTCTCCCACTCAGTCTCCGATCCATCACCCATATGCTCGTCTATCAAGTACGTCATACACTGCTTTCCCTTGTCTCTCTTTTCCTCTATTTGTCCCGTGAGCATCCGGTTCTTCAAGCTTTCCTTCCTCATTATATGTCCCAAAAACTTCAGCTGTCTTTTCCTGGTGTTAAATATCAGTTTCCTTCTCAAGTCCATCTTCTCCAAAACCTCATCGTTGCTCACATGTTCTGTCCATGATATCCTCAGCATCCTTCTGTAGAATCACATTTCGGTTGTTTTCCTTCATCTTTGATGAGATTGTCCAGCATTCGGTGCCATATTGAATGACAGACATCACATAACGTTTCACTACTCTCTTCTTTGTTTCCGGCGAAATTTTCCTGTTACTCAGTACGCTACTCAGCTTCTGGAATGCATCTTTGGCCATCCCAATACGTCTTCGGATCTCCGTATTAAGTACTCCAGATCAAGAACATTTGTTTTATTAAAGTTTATAAAATTTAATCGGAAGTTCAGTTTGCAATGTAAATTCAAATTCAATTTACGGAAGCTAAAACAAAATATTTTCATTCTACGTGATTTCATACAATTAAATTTTTTTTAAATAATTTAATTTTAATCTAGAGTTCTTTTTAATATATTATTATCGATTAAGAATTGCGGCTTACGAATTTGATCTTTTTTTTTTTTTTACTTTTTTTTACATTTTAAGAAATCACGTTGTATCAGCATGTTTTGTTTTGGCTTCCGTAGGGGGAAAACTTTCTATTAAATTTTTATAGCCAACTAGACAACCATTCAGCCACGAACCCATATATTATTATTGATTCTAGTTAATGCATTTTTTAGATTTTTGCGCCAAATGTTTTTTTTCAGTAAAGACTGTATAGCAAGAAACTTCTTCCAACCTGCAATATTTGTCTTAGTCTGCTCGAATATTGCAACAATACCGTGCTCCGTAAAATTTTAACACTTTTTTTAATTCCCAGCTCTTTCAATCTTGATTAAAGGGTTTTGTATCACGGTTCCACAACCTTCATCTTCATTTTTTACGGCTTTCTCTTTTTTGTGTCTAAATCATAGCAAAACATCATTATCATTAAACTGTGTTTAATACCATATTCACGTCCCTAAAGGACACGGTTTATTTATTTGAAATTAAATGTCTTTTTCTCCACCAGTAAATATTAAGGCGATTCACCAAAATGCAGTATTAAACTATAGTATTTGACATAGTCCAACGCACAAATTTTTATTGTAAGAGAAGCTACGTGTATCGACTGAAAACCTAATTGTGTTAAATGTTAAAAATAAGCAATTTAAAACACATGGTCGTTGTTAACGTTTTTCGTGTTAGAAATATCGCGAGCCACAACACAGATTATTATTATAAAAACAGAAACATCGAAAGATAGCACAAAGTTGAAGTACATAAAATATACGCAATTGCCCGAAAAGAAGGCTACCATGATAGATGAATATGTTACTTTTACCAAATATTTGACACTTTTTCCAGGGCGGTGCATATTTTTACACCAACCGTAAATAATTTCGTTGCACTTTTTGTAGAGTATTCTTACTTTCCTGATGTTTTAGGACTTATCGCTATTGCTATGATTCAATTTGTGTGCCCAGAGCAAGAAAATGGATGTAAAAATAGCTTCATTAGCGAGGAAACAAGTCGCCACCCTAGTTTACGCATGCGCAGTGAAAATTCCCTCTTATCCCTTCACAGTTTCTGTCTTTCTTACTTTGTTCTTTATATATTTTAATATGTATTTTTATTGGTGGTCTTTTGTTTAATTTTATTTTATTTTTTTGTTTTGTTTTTTGTGGGGGTGGTTTGCTATTAGTTCAGACAGAACTTTCCTTATAGGCAACAAATAAGTACATCAGTAAACAAACATTTTTCCCGGATCCACAACATTAAAAAGCAAAAAAGTTTAAAATGGACCACGTAAAAGAAAGAAAGAACATATGTGCGGAAGTAGAGTAGAAATTATTGAAAATACGAAAATGTTACAGAAGTAAAAGATAATAACTCTGAAGAATCGACGGTTAGAAAAAGATTTTGAAAATTTGGGAATAACACTAAAGAAGAAGAAAAGAGAATAATAAGAAAAATAATATGAAAAATAAGCTGAATAACGAGGAATTGAAGATTGAAAAACAGACGGAACAACGACTAACAGAAAGATAATCTGTATGAATAAAGGACATGGTGGACAGAAAAGTGAACAGAATAACGATGAATAAAAAGAATAAGAAAAGTAAATAGGAACAGAAGAATTAATGAAATATAAGTTAAAAAAAAAAGAACGAAATAACGAAAAATAAAAGAATAAGCAAAATAAATATGAACAGAAGAATAAAGGAAATAAAGGAGATAAAAAATGAACGGAAAAATGTGAAATAAAAGAATAAGTAAATTAAATAAGAATAGAAGAATAAATGAAATAGAAAATAGAAAAATGAACGGAATGATGAAGCATACAAAGATTATCAATATGAATGGAAATAGAAGAAAAATGGACTCAAAAAATATTGATATGTGTTTGGAATAATCATGAATAGAAAAGTAAGTGAAATAGACACAAAAAATGGGAACCTAAAAATAAACAGAATGAATCTACTATTATATTTAAAGAATAAACATCAAAAATCAAAGACAGAAAGGAAAACATCGGTGAAGAGACAAAAGAAAAATAAGAATGTAGAAGTAAATCCAGAGACGTAAAAGAAAGTAGTGAAAGGTACGATGGAAGTTAAGTGAAAACACAGAATGAAAATAATTAAAATGACAAACACGTTGAAGGAATAAGAAGATTTTTAAAAAATATAATTGGGGAGAGAACGATTTATCAAGAAAAATGTCAGGGAAAAAAATAAATAAAAAAATAGGATAGAGAAAAGATAAGAAAAAATGAATATGCAATATTTCTTTATTTTTTTTTTTATTTATTTATTATACAAGCATTCTCATTTGTGTTGTTCTACCCCAGCGTCGCGGTTGGTGTACTCTCTCGCCTTCACCAAGTGTCATTTCGCACCTGGTAACCTTTTAGGTTTTCTACTTTTTAAAGGAACCCATTATTTATTTCGTCAAAAAGTTAGAATAAACGGAGAAAAAGATTTTAGTTGGAAACACTGAACGATAACGTATCGTTTTAAAATAGAAACTGCATACATAGTAAGAACTACATTCACAAATCAAGCTGTTCTCTTCCACACTAATTCTTTAAAATTGCTCTATGACACAAGCTGCTCATTAATTCAGTAAGATACAACACACTATCTATTGATCACACAGGATGTGTCTGTTCAGGAGGTTGGCCATCATAGTTCTCCAAAATTTCCTGCCTTTTGTAGCTTTTAATAAGCTTTGACTTTTTGCTATCTCTCCTAAATCCTGCTCCATGTTTCATTCACGCAAGCTGATCAGATAGGCTATGCGTTGCTCTTCTCTGCCTTGTTAGTACCAAGTTTTCCAAGCCCTCAATCCTTATTATGTGCCCCATAAACTTTAACTATCTCTTCTTGACGTAAAAGTATTTGCCATTGTCTAAAGCATTTTGTATTTGCTCACATACTCGGTCCATGATATCCTCAAGAATTCCTGTAGAACTACGTTTTTGTTGCTTCAAGTCTCTTTTTTCTTCGTGACAAGATTGTCCATCAATCACTGTTCATAACTATGGTAACATGAATTATTAATCGATGCCAATAAGCGAAGGCGCCTTGCGCTATCATAGCAATAGAATATCTAATCAGTAAGTGATACATTATAAATAGTATTTTTTGTGGGTGTTAGTTTTCTTTAGATAGTTTTACTTTTAATGATTTAAAAGGCATAAGTATGTCAATACATGGTTTGCGATAGCTAAACATTTATTAAACAACACTGGTCAAGAAAAAATAAAATGGCGTCGAGACCTCAAGCATATTTTTCATCTAATTCGAGGGCATTGAATTGAAAAAGGACTTACTTTATCTTGGTCAGCTACCCTTTCTGGTGTACAGAAATGCCTCCTTTAAAAAGAAGCATTTTTCATTCTTTTTCTGTATTTTTCGCCCGGTTCACACACCACCCACGTCTAATGAACAGGTATAGAGACTCATCCCTTGTTCCCTGTTTAGGATGTGGTTCCCGGCTTTCTCTTTTCCAATCTTTTCATTCTTACGTAGCCCCCTGCGCTACAGTGGCATTACCGCCTTGCTTGGGGTGATATGATTAAAAAAAAAATATGATATTGTCCGATGGCAATATTTCTCAAATTAAAGTCTTAGAAACCACTCAGTTCGTACTTCAACCAACAAATATTGGTCTGCTTATTGAGAAATACTATTTTTTAATAGCAATCAGATCCTAAGTCTTTAAAAATATCACGCTTGAATATACCAAGACAACAAGTATTTTTATCAAATCATTTAATAAACTAACGGTAAAAATAAAACCTTCGTGAACATACGAATTATGGTAAAAACTTTCTATTTCTTCATTGTCCGTCATGTTCAATGTTATTTAAGTCCCTTTTGATACTCCAGCAGTAGTCAGCCATCATTTGTTTGTCTCACCGTCCCTGGTAGCGCTCTTCTATTGTTCTTTTTTATATCCTAATCGAATCTTTTTCCTTGCTCGTCTTTCAGATCACCGCATTTATCCGGAAATTTATCTCGACGGCTATGTAAAGAATGAACCTTAATACTTATATCAGCGTATTACTGATAAAGTGTACTGCAGATAAATTTTATCAGATAATTTGAATTGTAGCGATAAATTGAAAAATTTAGTAAATCTATTTTTAAATTTTTGACTAAAAGAACTTTTTTATAAAAATAGTTTATTTCAGGTGAATGGCATAAATTGCTCGGCCTACTTGAAAATTGATGGCTTTCAGCGACTTTTATGAACTAAATGTTGCGATCAGCAAAGCTAATAAATTGACCTTTCTTTAAAAAGTGAGCAATTTCAGTGTTGCACAAACGGTCATTTTCGAAATCAACACCATCAAATTAGCTAAAAATCGTCTTTTGCTTCTTGGCCACAAAATCATGTTGATAACCATAATAAAACTTTGGCGAATATAAAGGATATTTAAATGCAGACTTACAGAATAAATAATGAAGATAAAATAAATAATGAAGATAGAAAAGCGATATTTTTCAATTATATAAAACAGAGCGAGAAACACTAATTAGCTTTCCAAATAACATAAAACTTCTGAACTTTATATAGAAAGTCCTATTAAATGATTCAACAAGATAAGAAACGAATTGGGCCTAAGACGAAGATAGCAAATACCATAGAAAGTTACTTTTACCTTCCGACTGATTTCAGTGGGTGTTCTGAATGTAATCTAGAGAATTAATTAAACTTTGCCGACAGACAATACTTGAACAATTCGTACAATCAAATTTACATGGGTATATTGTTGTCTTGTTTTTTTTTTGTTTTGTTTTTTGTTTTGTTATTTTTTTTTTTTTTTTTTTTTTTTAATTTATAAAAACAGAAAATTTTAAGAACCTGCTTTAGATAATGTCGGGACAAGCCAAATACGGCACAAGGTTTTATTACAAGAGCAGATAGCGAAATTCTATGCAATAGCTTTCACTTTCAGCACAACATTTATTGTATTCGCAGAAATATCTATGTTCTTTTAATGTCACTTCTTTTCGTTGTGTAAATGATCATTGATCTCCCGAGGTTTTGTTTTTTATTATCTAAAATTTCCTTGAATTCTTTGTTAGGACAATGGATTGTTTTTAAGTTGTCTTCTACACAGTTTTCAATTCACAGTAGTCATTTTCTTCGACTATGTGTCAATTAAAGCAAAAAAGTTTAGTTCATAAGTCTCTTTAACCAGTCTTTCTTTAATTAAAGACCACCTCTCCGTCGCTTCAAGTTCCTTGATCTGTAAGGAAATTGTCCAGTATTGACTGTCAAACAGAGGAATAACACAAGAGAAAGAAGCAAAGAAGATAAATTCACTTTTCTTTTCTTCTTCTTCTTTTTGTAGATCGATAGATAGATAGATAGATATTGCACAAGCTTCTAGTATTTTAGTAACATATATATGATGTCAAAAACACACTCCCTTCTCAATTGTGTGTGTATATATATATATATATATATATATATATATATATATATCCGCAGACAAATCTGTTTCGCTGGATCACAGCTCATCAGTACGGTTGCTTTTAACCCAGGATTGAAACCCGACCGAATTGTCGTCAGTCGGTGATTCTATCTCTGAGCTATGGGCGCTTGGTTGAAGGAGGCAGACTTTTAGCGTATGATCTATCATAAATACATAACGGTCTTTATTGTAATAACGTATATATATATATATATATATATATATATATATATATATATATATCCCTTATGTCATACTTTGATTTTGTTTTTTGTTTATTTCTTATGTCGTAATGTAAGATAGTCAATAGTAATTACATCAATATATATATTTTTGGGATGGCATACCGATATAAAAAAATAATAATCATTTTTCACGGCATGGGCCCACTCGTAATAAATATCGATACAGATTTTTTATAAGTGAAGAAAAGTGTGCTGAACGGCTATGACAACTATTCTTTTTTATGCTAGTAAATACTGGACAATCTTCTCACAGGTGAAGAATAAAATCAAAGTGACGGAGATATTGTTCTATAGAATCTGAGGATATTACGGAGAGAACCCACGAGTAATCAGGAAAATCTAGAGAAGAATTTAACTAGAAAGACTTTTACACTTATAATCAGAAAAAAAGAGTCAAAATTACTGCGACACACAATGTTGACATAAAACCCCACAGAAAGAAGTTGCAGAATGCACCGGTCCTTCATGAGATGAGCAATCATGGTTCTCTAGAATGTTCCTTTCTTTATTAAGTGTTGTAACCGTAAACTGTTACTGCGTGAGTAATTCTCAAAACGGAGGTTGGGAATATTTGTCTATCATCTAATACAAGACTCGCACGCTGCCTGAAGTAGATACACTGCTAGTCAGTGTAATATCTCTACTCTTCCTTCATTCTAATAGTGTTCACGTATTTAGGAAGATAGGAACATTCTATTACTATATATGTATAGCTATAGAACATAAGTGTGAATTAACATGACACCTTAGGAAAGACAGTGCATTGGTTTGAACTCATTCTTTTCTTAGACTTGGCCATATCACAGTGCTAATTATCCAATCTCTAAAAGCCATTATCCTTCAGTATGTAGGTGAACATAGCTCTCCACAGATTCCATTGATTTATTTTTTGTAAATTACTATGATTACTTGGGAAAGAGGAAGATAGACAAATAGTTTCCCCGTTACCTTCTCTACGATTTTTAATTTAAACTGGTTTTCGACTATGCTGGTTGCCACCAAGATCCATGAAGCTATATGGGTGAACGAGAAGAAAAATGAATTAATACCATTTTCATGGGAATTTGTTTGACCTGAACGTCGCATACTAGGAACTTGAACACTACTCGACGAATTTCATTTTACACGCTGATAACCTTTACGCTGTTAATCCCTTGTAGATTAGTGAAGAATGAGATTGTTGTCAATAAGCAAGCTACTGAATAGTTGCGTGTGCTGGAATAACATATTTCTCACGTTGTTTAGTCCTGACTTCTCATTACCTTGTCGTTCTTTTCAATAAAAGTTGTGTAAAGGGAGATTTTTTTTAAATAACTTATGTGATTTACTTATTTATAAGCTTTTTTATAAAGCTTCCTTGGTTAATCGCTCTGCTATGTCTAAATCTCCAATTATATATATTTCGGGGCTGAGATTAAGATTTGGGGGCTTTAGCACAAGATGTTGAGGTAACCCAATGAGGATTATCTTCAATAATATATTAATGCTATAGAAAATGGTCTTTCTAAGCTCTAAGGTATCATAGATTTTATCAATGGTGAACTTATGACACAATAGACAACTACAATTTTTATTTGTCTATATTTCTGAGATGAGGTACTATAATTATTTACATTGTTTAGAACTGCTGTCTTTATCATTGTTCCCATTTGTGAATATAGTACCAAAGATGAAGACAACAGTTCGAACAATGTAAATAGTGTAAATAATATTTTATTTACTTGCTATTAAATATTTTTTGCCTTGATAATAGTTCGCCTTAATATGGAATTAACGGCAGCCTCTTGAATTTCTCTTCTATAATGCCACTGGTTTCACCGCTCAATCAGACTCACGCAAGAAGAGTTTGGGGTTGTGTTATCTCTCTTCAGTGATTGGCAGAGGTGCCTTGGTGTCTGTTGTTACCTTGTTAAACTCAAACAATCTACATGAGATCTACATTCTTATTCTTAATCTAACAGCATTCGCTTTTAATCCCTTTGACTGTTTTTCATTAAAAGTTATTTGTATTTCTAACTAATTTACTCGAGAAAGTTTTTTGCTGTTCCATATCCGGAATATTCGTCTATTTAATTTTTTAACTTTTTTTTCCTATTCTTCCTATTCTTCTTCTTCTTTTGATTATTATTATTATTGTTGTTGTTGTTGTTGTTGTTGTTGTTGTTGTTTTTCTTTTTTGTTTCATAGAAATCTTCATTCTTTTCTTCTTTCACGTCTCTGTTCTTTCTACATCAGGGCTTTTTTCTATGTTCGGTTTCGTCTTTCACTTAATTTTATTGTCTTTTCGTCTCTCTTTCATTTTTCCTTCCTTTCTTCTTTCCTTCCTTCCTTGTTTTTTTCTTCTTTCTCATCTTTCTTCCTTTTCATTTCTTCATCTACACTTGAAACGTTTTCTCTATCAAAAGCTTTCATTCTTTTGATTTTGTATTGTCGTTTTCTTTCTTCCTTTTTCTTTCTTTCTTTTTCTTTCTTTCTTCCTTTTTATTTCTTTTTCTTTTCTTTTTCTTTTTTCTTTCTTTTTTTTTTGCTTTCTTTCTTTTTGCTTTATTTCTATATTTCTTTCTCTCTTTCTTTCTTTGTAAATTCTTTTTACCATTCTCGTATTTCTTATTTTCTTATTTTTTCTACTATTGGTTTACTTCTTTTCTTTCTGTTTCCTTTTACACCTTTATTTTCTCTTAATATTCTTTTGATCTTTCTTCTTTTTCTTCTTCTTGCTTTTTTTTATTTTTTTACAAAAATTAAACAGGCAGGTTTAATAGCAATAACAATTATGATATTTCGACTACATCAGAATATATTTCTTCATTTCGTTTGTTCCAATGAAGATCATTCCATGCTTTTAAATGACTTTTCTCTAATCACTGAAATCTAATAAACAAATTTGCGTTCCAAAATAGAATTTTAAAATACATTCATAAATTTCAAAAATTTTTATTTCATTTCTAAAACAAATATGTCAATAAATATGTCCATGATAAAAATGATTTAAATCTTTTTATCAGCCAATTGAATACAGACTAATATGAATACAAATCTATGCATAAAAACAAATATTTTTGCATTTGATACGTTTGAATGAATAGATGTCTCTACACATGTCAGTATATAAACAAGATTTTACAAACACTGTTGAGTTAAATGCAAATGTCAATAAAGTATGGTCAGTTGTTCTTTGGATACAGAAATGAAACCATGGCCGTATTTTTCAGTGATTGAAATTAAGAAAGGAAAAATCTTGACGATTCAATCTATTTTTCTCTCAAAAAAATTAAAAGTTTCAATTAAAAGTTATCTGTAAGAATGCATTTTCTTTATTTCGCAAAGTAATCATTCCGAAGACAAATAATTTGAAAATGGATATGTATATGTGTAGATTTAGTTAGGTGGAAGGTTTGGTGCGTGTGTGCGTATGTATGAGAGAGAGAAGGAAAGAGAGAAAGAGAGGGAAAAGCTGAATAAAAGAAAAACGTAAAAAAGAAAATTAATTCGGACAATATTAAGCAATATACTTCTATAAAATTGCATACTAGAATCGATATTTACAAAATCACATTTAGTCTGGCATAAGGCCACAATAATTTGATGCCACTTTTCTTATTATTATATGCACTGCTTATTTTCAGGATGTGATCGATCATGGCTCTCACCAATTTCCTGTCTATTGTAGCCCTTAGTAAATGTTGTATTTTGCTTTCTCTCCTAAGCCCTGTTCTGCTAACCATTTTAACAAGTTCGTTAGATAAGTTAATCGTTGTGTTTCTCTGTTCTTGACCTGTAAGTATCAAATTTTCTAAGCCCTCTTTTCTCATTATATGTCCTCTAAATTTCAACTGTCTCTTTCTCATTGCTCACACGTTCATTCCATAGTATTTTCAGTATTCTTCTGCAGAATCACATATCCGTTGTCTCAAATCTTTTCTTCGTCTGTGCTGAGAATATCCAGTGATCACTGTCATATAGGAGAGATGATAAGACATCACAATTAAGTAGGATTTTCTTTGTTTCTATTGGAATATTCCTGTTTCCTAATAATTTGCTTAAATTTAAGAATGGGTATTTCGTTATCTTAATGTGCCTTTTGATTTCAGTGTTTGACTTTCCGTCCTGTTTTAAAACAACTTTCTAGATATTTTAATTGTCATACTTGCTTGATTTTATCATCTCCAATTTGTAATTTGCATGTCCCGCTCTTTATTTGATGTCAACCATACCATCCGTCTTGTAGCAATAAATGGTTAGCCCTTTCTTCTCGTTATCCTTTACTACTTTCTATATGAGCAACTGTATTTTCATTTCAAACACTATATAATGTAGTTATACGTAATAAAGTTATTCCCTGTCTCTCTTTCCCTCAATATGACCTGAGATTATTAGATCTCCAAGCTCTCCTTCGTCATCACATGTCCTAGGAATTTCAGTTATCTTTTCCTGATGTTGAGTATTAGTTTCCTTTTCGTTTTTATCCTCTCCAAAACATCTTCCTTGCTCACATGTTCGGTCCATGGCATCCTCATGATTCTTCTGTAAAACCACATTTCGGTTGCTTTGAGTTTCTCTTTCATTTTTTATGAAATTGTCCAGTATTCACTAGCATATTAAAGAACACACATCACATAGCAATCTTGTACTCTCTTCTTTATTTCCAGTGAAATTTTCTTGTCTCTCAATACTCTACTCAGCTTCTAGAATTTTTTCTTGACCATGCCAATTTACCTTGGGATCTCAGTGGTGCTATTTCTGTCTTCTGTTAGAATACTTTCCATGTATTTAAATTTCTGTACCTGCTTGATTTTAGTATCCTCGGTCTGTCGTTGGCCTTTTGAGCTCTTCTGTTTGCTCATGATTATGCATTCAGTTTTTTGCAGCTTATACGTAGTCCTTTCTTTCCGCTTTCTTCAGCTACCTTCTGTAGTTGGTCTTATAGTTTCCTTTTTGTGCCTGCTATAAATCCATTTCCTATCCGTATGTTGTTTTTTTTCTCTCTGTATAATTCCTGGGTTAATAAAATTAACCAGTTATGATTTTTTAACGCAAGAAGAATCCTAAGTATATATTAATCTAGTTTTTATCACACGGTAAGAATCGAAATTACTACCAGTGGCCTGCGAGATTAGAATTTTAATCATCATTCTACGGTTTCTTCTACTTTTATATTTTAGGTCCCATCAAGATGTCGGCGATCATACCTCTCCGCAACTGTTAACTATTTACCATTCTGTTTTATACCTGCTCGGCCGTCTATTCATTCATCCATTCATTCACTCAAACTAACTAGGTAGCTTATTCATTGTTCCTTCTGCAACATAAATAGAAGCCCAAAGCAGCATATCATGTCCTTGTATTGTGCGTTGGGGTGCAGCGGATATCGTTTCGGAGCGAGAATTTGGAGAGCCGAGAATGAATTTCAGTTGAATTCGTTGTATTTACTTACGCACCATTACCATTGATAAAGATAGTAATCCTTCTCTACCCTTTCCAGCTATGGATTAATTAACAGGACAGATTAGGCCTTGGTTGTTAACCAGTCTACCTCAGAAAAAAATTACAACCTACTGCAGGTAATTCTTCTGCCTAGTCAGTCATGAATTGAGAGAGAGATGATCGCCCAAACGGGTATACGTGTAGCCAAGCAACTCAATCAAGTCATATAATTTTCTTGGGTGCATTAGTAAATTCGTTTGCAAAAATATATTGCTGGCAGTATTTTTCTCCTTAAAAATGTATTGCTTTATTTTTCGTTTTTTTATTTTTTTATTTTTATTTTTATTTTGTTTTTTGTTTTTTGCATGAGAAGGTATTGTTATTTTTACAATAAATGTTTTTATGCTTTTATGGTTTTGACGTCAATTTGGGAGGGGATAACTATGTGCCCATAGCTGGGATTCAAACAGGTGCTACCGCCCATGTTTGTGTGGGCCTGGAAGCAACAACAATTAAATAGTGGTTCCACTCTCATAAAAACCTTCCGTTCAAAGGTATTGCTGAATGTAGTTTGTCATCAAACCCAGGACGAATAAGCCAAAAAATAAAATGAAATCAGCTTAAACACATGTGTAATAAAATGATAATTTAAATTTAAAAAATTCAGCGTCCTCTTTTTTTCATGCGCTTGTGCAGCCATATCAATGTAAGTAACACTTTAATTCGATGAAATCCTAAAGGATTAAATACGTCATACAATTTTTTTCCACTTTGTCATAGATTTTCCTAAAATTGTTTTTGATGCATACAAAATGTATATATTGTTTTTCCATATATATGCATGGTTAAAAACTAAAGAAAAAATTCTCTTTAATGACGCATTTAGTTCAAAATAAAATGCTTACATTTACCTTGCAAAATAAAACTTTGAGAAATTTACCTTAAAAAAGTCCTTCAGGAGACAAAACACGTTGGTAAAAAAAACTTTAATTATATATATATATATATAACAGTATATATATATATATATATATATATATATATATATATATATATATATATATATTCGGTAGATTTTGTGCACTTGCATGCTACAGGAAATATCTTCAATACTCATCACCTTCAATATCCTTATATAAATTATCAATTTCTTTTTCCTTTCGATTATTTTTATATTTCACTTTTATATAGTATTTTCATATTTCCTGGTTCCTTCACCGTCCCAGTATCTCAAATAATCACATTACGTTTTTCTCCTGTTAGTTCGCTGTCAACAACGAAGCCAAATGAACATATCTCTTATCATCTATTATATATTACTATACATATACACTTATCTTTGTATGAGGATGATGAAGGCAATGAGAATTCTTTAGATAGATAGATAGATAGATAGATAGATAGATAGATAGATATGCCTATATTATTCTTATTTATATCTATTATACTTAGCATTGTACAATTGAGCAAAAGGAACAACTGGATCTAATGATTCAAGATATTCCCGCGGGAACCTCTTAGCGGGCAGCGTCCATTAACAAAAATACAGTAAAACGTCGTTTTGAAAAATGGGAGTCATAGTTTCTTTTCCGTTACTCTTTCTTTCCCTGCCTTATTTCCCCCAAATGTTAATTTTATTTATTTATTCCTTTCATTTCACTTTCTTGCAAACATCATCACCTTCTTTCATTTGCCGACTTCTTCAACTCTTGTCGCTGACTTCAACGACAACAGTACCAGCGGAGACGAGTCACCGCAAACTGCGTTGTTTCAATCAGGCAAATTATTAGACATATACACGGAGATATTGAGAGCTTTTCCGCCTCAACAGAAATCTGTAGCTACCACCCTGTTCTTAAATCGGAAATTCCCGTTGAGAGAAGGATTTTATTTTAGATTTTATTTATTAGCTTCTTTCTGAAACTCCATCTAAGGTTGCAGTGATGTAAAGGTTGTTACTGGAACTGGTTTGAAGTCAGGCCGACATATAAACCGGTGAAACGCTCACAAGGAAATCAAATTATAACACAAGATAATGGAGAGTAAAATATGTAAGAAAGTTTTTTTTCCTCTATTTTCCTCAGCTTTAATGATAAAATAACCCTCTGAGTTATAGGTGAACAAGTTTATAAGCCTTTGGCGAGATCATCTTTAAACCAAAATATCTTTTACTCTCAATTTTCCTATTCTCTCTTTCTTTAAATTTTGTCATTCTTCTACTCTATATTGTTGTTGACGAAGTTCGGAATTCTTAGCTTATGATGTTAGAAAGCGTAAAGAATTATTTTACAATCGCCTCCATCCATGCGTACTTGCAAAAAAATTTAAGCAAACACTCATAGAGTAGCTAGCATTACCAATTACCTTCATCCTTTATTCAACAAACTACTCGAACTAGTATCCTATTCTTTGTTATTTTCATTGCTATGACGTGGATATACGTTTAAATTTTAAAGTATTAGGCTAAAACAAAAGTTCGTAGTGTTATTATTTCAATAGATGGGGATTGAATATGTGAATTCTTTTCACGTGTAATTGGAATGTATAAAATATATACATATTCTGAAAGGTGACATATACACATAACCATTAAAGATTCGTGCGTATATTGTGAGTTTTAAATACTTTTTACGTTAAAAGTATAAATTGGGGAAAATTAGATATATTTTCACTTTTTGATACTCGTATATTTGTGGTACAGTGGATATCGGCTCGGAACAAGAAACCGGGGAGCCGAGTTCGAATTCCAGCTGAATCCATTGTATTCACTTACGCGCAAATACCCTTGGGAAAGGTATTAATCCGTCTCTTCCTTCCAGTTATGGGTTAAATAGCAGGACAGATTGGGTTCTATAGCCTTGGTCGGCAGCCAGTCTACCGCAGAAAGCAATGGCAACCTACTGCGGGATAATCTTCTGCCCGGTCAGTCATGTCTCTTTCGAGACATGATCGCCCAAGCGTGTATCACGTATGGCACCTAAACTGACTGATATTTCTGAAAGATAAAACCCCGGTCTACAAACAGTAAAAATATATGTGTCATTTATGGAGACGATGTCATAGCTGTTGTGTTCGAAAGTGCTTTATCAGATTCAAAAGTGGAAAATTTGATCTGGAAAGCCGAGAAAGTTTCAGGCCAAACTGAAACACTAATTAAAATTATTCCAGGTCTCATTACTAGGGCACGTATCCTATACGAATGTTAATCCCCAAAAATTTAAATGGTATGTTAATTCCTATCTGTTCTCCTCCTGATTACTCTTTTCACTTCCCATTCTTTATTAATGCTTTTGTTCCTAATTCTTCCATACCAAAAAACGGCTTGCGTTTTCGTGAACTTTCTGCCTTGCCTGGGGTGAAACCGATTAAAAGAAAAATCAATTCGATACTCAAGATTCAATGGAGAAAAATGTAATGATCGCAAATTCATCTGGACAGATGCGCAGGTAATGAAAAATAGATGATTTACAAAAATGTGAATGGAAAAAGTTTTGGAGAAAATTAAATGAGCTAAACCTAACTATACAAAAAGCAACCCTACATCGAAGAAGGTGATATTTCATATCTGAGGGATTGGAAAGGCATTGTTTATTACGAAATTCGTTTGCAAAATTAAATGATCAATTCAAGCAAGTATTGTTTCTAACTGAACCGATTAAAGGCGGCATTTGGTAGAATTTTTATTATAAAAATCTCAGACTGTTCAAAGCTTTCTACAAAATTTGGGCAAGGAAAAGCTGATGTAGTTTTATGCCTAATTTGTATTCAAGAAAGTTTTGTGCAGGTGTAAACTCAGGTGATTTACCGGCCACCGATTAAAACAAAAATCACATAACCTGATAGCTGCTCTCTATTTTGAAAGCGTAGAAACGAGCTTCATGCCAGCGATAGTTATATAAACAACCAACCCAAAAAGGAGGTGGACATCAGAGCCAATAATGTAACGTCAACGTTCTGAGGGATTTAGTGTATTAGGGCAAAATAAATAAATATGTTCAATATGAAAGCTTCAAATTTAGAATGATTCATCAGTCTATCCAGGTTGGCATTAATCGTACATGATATTCATTAAACCGACTTCCTAAAAGGACAGTGTAAAATATTGATACATGAAAATGTTATAAAATACAAAAGAAAATCTTCTTGAAATGTGTCAAAAATAGTTTACGAGACTAGTAAACTAGTCGAATATACAGTGAATGGCTAAATGAGAATCAGACACAGATCTTTCCCTTAACTTGTGTTGATTAACACAAATCAGATAAGATTATAGATTCAAACCGCTAGCCACAACTTCATCTGTTCATTTTTCATGACACTCAACCCATGCGCCCACCAAGGACAGTTGGGCTCTTGTCGTCTGAAGATCGCAGTAGCATGAAACTTGTGTAACGGCTCGGACGAAGTGAAGCGCTTTTTTATCTATCTAGCTAATCTGGATGTTGAGCACTTTACTGAATAGATAGGTGATTGCCTATTCTTTCCTTGCTCGGATTTTTTCTGGTATAAATGTTTAGGCACTCTGGCAAAGTTGTCTGTTGGTCACACTACATAATTGCTTTTTCATATATATATATATATATATATATATATATATATACTTCCTTGTTAGATTTTTGTTTCCGTAGTCATTTTTGTTCGTTCATTTTTTCGTATGTGTCATCGTTATTAAGTAGTGTTATTTTTTTCTGTGTATATGTATTTACCCTGCTCTCCCACTTAACAGAGTTGTGACACAAGGCCAGTTTTTAAGGTGGGAACTCGAGCGCGTAGACAAAGGTTATGAATAAAAAAGATATCTGGTCCCCTCAACCACTGGTTGCGGTGGCCATCGATCCACACCTCTAATGCAATGGGATAGTACAGCTTCAGGCATCTATTTCCTGGGACCACCTTGCCTGTGCCAGGTAAGTGTTATTTTTTCTGTATGTATTCTTATTCATGATCGTAATCGCCCTCCATTATCAGAGGGAGTAATGTAGATTTCCTTATTTCTCGGTAGGTACTTTAGTGCATTTTGGTGTCTCTGTGGTCATGTATTTTCGTTGTTGGTTTCTATAGTAGCAGTGATTATGCCTTGAAACTAATTAAAAATGAAAACAAATCTTGGTATAGACTCATAGAATATCGGTGTCCTTAAGCCTCACAAAACAGGTAGTCGAATTCGCCCTACCATCTCAAGAATAGACAGCGCCCCACCTCTACTCTGGCAAAAGTCATCATAAAAACTCTAACCCCTCTTTTTCGAACAATCAGTCCATCTCATATAAAGAACTCAGGCAGCCTAGTTGGAAAAATAAGGAAAATGAACACGACTGTCAAGCGTACGGCCAGTCTAGATATAAAATCCCTTTACCTTAACGTTTTACTTGAAAAATACCTAAATCTTCCTAAAAAGCAGCTAACACAAAGACAAAGCTCTCTCTACTAACAAATAAAATAATAAAAATCTGCCGTCTTATCAATGCTACTTCACATTTAATAATGATTGTTACAAACAAAAATTTGGATTACCAATGGGATCGCCTCTCAGACATGTATCTTCTTAGAATTTCTCGAATCCGGTCCTTTCCAAAATATTTTACACAAACAATCAATATACTTCCGATATATTGATTATGCTTTACTTATATATCCTCTTGATACTAGTTTACCTGACAGAGTAAAACAACTGAACAAAGTCGAACTTACATACGAAGTGGAAGAATGCAATTTTTTACCTTTCCTAGATATCAAGCAACACTGATTGACAACAGTTTGAAATTTGGAATCAATCAACAAAAAGGATCTAATAAATTTATATTTTCATCATAAAAACAAAACAAAATCCGACATAATCATCGGGTTCTACTTAAGAGCACTACGAATATGCAACTCGGATTAGTTACACGAATAGAAGAAACACTTTCAAACTTCTCCAATGTCCTAATTATTTTATATTCAATGCAAAACAAATAAATTATTTCAAAACAAAACTTGAAAAATAAATAACGGCTCCTCTTGAAAAAACTAATGGATAAAAAATATATTATCCTACTAACTGATTCTATTACATCTACAATCAAAAAGAATTTATCTAAACGCAATATAAAATGTGTTACTACTCAATCCAAGACAAAAGACTTAGTTAAAACAATAATTTAAAACCTGAAGGAGGAAATTACGCCATCGCCTTTAATAATTGTCACAATAAACACATAGGAGAAATCTTAAAGGATTTAAAAAAAAAGATTATATGAACACAAAAGGGACATTTTACAAAACAATACGTAAAATGCGTTGGTTGTCCGTTGTAACGAAACTAACCACAATTAAAAATGCTACTCCGATCAATCGAAAAAAATTAATTACGACATGTCTAGAGAATGCCTTGATCACAAGATCTTATACAGTAATTTTGGGCCTTGGCTTATATTTCGCCATTTATAGTAGACATTCTATTATTAGTGTGAAATACCTACTAACAAAAGTAATGGAAAGAAAAAGAAATTCAGCTCGATATTAAAACAATTCTAAATAACAAAATAAGAGAAAAATTCTAAATTCCCCATCAACCCTCGTTCGTGCTAATGTGTAGTCGTACCCACAAAACGAATTTACTTCGATGAAATCCTGAAGGACGAAACGAGTCACAAGTAAAAAATTTTCCACTTGGTCATACATTTTTTCTATTATTTATATATACTTATATATACATCCACCCTATTATAATAAAGGCCGTTATATATATATATATATATATATATATATATATATATATATATATATATATTTCTCTCTCTCTCTCCTGCCACACTTATGGAGCGACAATAGGCAAGTTTGTGACGGCTCAATTCCTTCTCTTTACTAGGAATTGTTAAACTGTACAACCACTACTTGTCGCATGCTTGCCCTTTAACAGTCTTATTATTTTATTTTTTTGCAATAATTATGTAATCGAGTCGTGAAGAATATATATGTCTTCTCTGGTATAATAAAGACCGTTGTGAAATTATATATATATATATATATATATATATATATATATATATATATATATATATAATCCTACCAAATATTTATTTTGTCGTCATTTTTTAAGACAGGAGTACACTCGTATGTATATAATATTGCGGTTGCAAAAGAAGTTATAAATATTTGACTAGTTTGAAAGATAAAAATAGGTATAAAATATTTTTACTCTTATTCAATTTCTGTTCGTAACGGAAATGATAACAAACATAAAATTGGTGATACATATAATATAAATCTATTATTTTTAAAGTGAATAAAAACAGTGAAAATAGTAAATAAGTACCAAGTAAGAAAATCTTTAGAAAATTGTCTTGATTCGCTTTTTAGACTTTTGGTAAATAAAACAGTGCTAGGAAAAAATAACGATGTCTTTGAATTTTTGTCTACAAATCACTACATTGATGAATTTATTTATTTTTGCCCACAATTTTTATACACAGAAAGAAAATTTTCGAAGATCGGCTCAAAGTTTGAGTCGATATTCAAAAAGCATTCTGAACTTTTTGAGATTATGATTTTAATAATTTTTGCTGTAGGTACCTACTGACCACTTTCTTGAGCAAACACCAGTTCAATATTGCATTCTTTTATCTATGTCAATAGTTATTATTATTTATTATTATTGTTATATATATATATATATATATATATATATATATATATATATATATATAATCTAACAATAATAATAATATCTATAAAGCCCGGCATTGCTCGGGTGTAACGAAAGCTTTAAAACTAATCCATGGTCCTGGAACTCAGACGGTTTGGACGTTGGCACGAAAGACTATAAAGCAGTAGTTGTTTCCAGTTAAAGTGAAACCGTAGACTGAAAGAAAAATGAATGGATGTAAGTCAAATTTTGATTTCCTGGTATCGATATCAAATAAGTTTTTTTCGTCATAAACTGGATTTTGAAGGCAAATAAGTCCTCTGAGTTAATGGTATCATAGCTGAGACTAAGAACTACTTAGAGCCAAACCAGAAGCAAAAACTAAAATAAAAGGGCTGAAAAAATACAGACATACAGGCAGATAAACAGATACACACACAAACATCTTGCCTTTTATATATATATATATTATACTGGCCAACAAAAAATGTGTCATGGTGCCTAAGATGTTTCAAATGTTTTTACCTAATTTGAGAGCGCTGATTCCAGAAATGTTGTCACTTTTTTCTATCAGGTCTAGTTTTTCTGCTATGGTATACTCACCTCTGTAGCAAGCCGAAAGCCACAATAAAAACAGGCAAATCGAAGAAACAATATTTTTATGTAACTTTAAGACACACATTTATTAAACCACACCAAAATATTCACAATTAAATATTAAAGTTGTAAAAAAATGTTAAGCATAGACATTATCATCCATAAATTGACGTTTTACTGATCTTCTAGAAGAGGAGGCTCCGGCATCATCGCGCTTGATAGACCAACAGTAGTCTGCAAGCATGGTGGCATCCCAACGACCTTGATAGCGAACTTCCATGTCGCTGATATCTTGATGGAAGCGCTCCTCTTGCTCGTCGCTCACATCACCTAGATTTTCTTGAAAACGCGCAAGATGGCTGTGCAAAAAATGTAACTTGATGCTCATATTTGCACCCAGTTGATGGAAACTTATGAGTAATGTTTGAACAAGCTGTTTGGAGTTGGGCGCGTTTATTTTTCCCAAGAATAATTTTACTACATTTGTAAACGCCGTCCAGGCACTCAGTTCTGCAGGATTCATAACATTACAGAAATTTCCATTATTCATTAAGTTTCGAATCTGGGGTGCATCAAAAATTCCAGCTTTTAATTTCTCTGTGGTTAGGCCTGGAAATTTCATGCAAATGTATTTGAAACAGTCGCCATCTTTCTCGGGAGTCTTTACAAACTGTTTCATGATGCCAAGCTTTATGCGAAGAGGAGGAAACACAATTTTGGAACGCTCCACCAAAGGAAAAGCCAGAACATTGAGAGAGCCAGGAATCAGTTTACTGCGCACAGGCCAATCTTTTTTATCCAGTGCTCTGTTCTTGCCCTGCTATCCGACAAACACAAGAAGCAAGGAAATTTTGTGTAGCCACCTTGTAGCCTGAGGAGAAGCCCAACCATTTTCAAATGGACACACATGATCCATTGGTGCTGACTGTATAAAATCTTTTCCAAAACAAATTTGATTCCATCATATTTTTCTTTGAGGGTCGTTGAATGGCCTAGAGGAACTGATACATATAAGTTGCCATTTTGAAGAAGAACACATTTTAAACTTTTTTTGGAACTGTCTATAAAAAGGCGTCAATGTTGAGCATCATACTGTTGGACACCAAGCTGCTGCAGTAGGCTGGCAACCTCGTTGCAAAATACTATTTTTTTTTTCTGAGTGAAATATGGCAAGAATTCAATATGGCGTTTTCTATAGAAGGTTATGAGAGTTCCAGGCTGAAGTAGATTTTTGTCTTTGAGTCTTTAAGCTAAAAGTTCAGAAGATTCTTTGGAAAGGTTGAGATCTCTAATCAGATCATTAAGTTCTCCTTGAGAAAAGAACTGTGGTAGTGAAGAAGGAGAAAAACCGACATCTGAAAGTGGCTTCACTACTGTCAGTGGACAAACCAGAGGCTTGGTCTTCTTCCAAACTAGGCAGTCCCAATTCGTACAAGCCTTTAAACACTGGAACAGGAATTTCATTGCAGTGTGGAATTGGCCTAATACAGACTTGAGGTTTGCATAAACCAACGAATTCCTGTTCTTCCTGCTGATTCCCTTCGTTTTGACTGCACAGAAGTATCAGTAATCAATTTTTTTTCGGTTCACGCCAGACCATTGGAATACCAAAGGGGAGTGACTTCTATCCTTTTTTGTCCACTGTCAAAGATGCTCAACACATTGCTTGCATACAATATGTGGTGCCCATGCCTTATCTTGATCACCCACCATTACTTTGAAGTAAGCAAAATAAGCACACTTCACAAATTCACTTATCCTTTCCTGTTGAATTGCAACTTATATTCCCCGCAAATATAGCAAAACACATTTGGATTGTTTAAACAACGTCGACTAGGAGAGAATGTAGCCATGCTTAATTTTTGCTCCAAAAATCTGCAACAAAACTAAAATAATGCAGCTTAATTATTTTCTGTCTGACTTATAAATGAATTCCTAACATTAAGAGAATAGACCCAGAAATCAACAAAAGAGAAAGTGAAAACAATAACAACAAACGAGGGTGGGAAAATGAAGGAGTTAAAGAAATCGAAAGACTCAATAAGTACTTAAAGAAATGGAACATGAAATGTCACGTTAGATGACAAAGTAAACAAACACATTGTCCAGAAGAAGAAATGAGTAAAACATACCGTTGAAGCCGGGGAAAGAGGAGTGCTGTGTCGCAAGTGGTTGCAAAAAGGAAGTAGAGACCACCCGGAAGAGGAAATTAGGAAGAAAATAACTTTTTAGTTAAGGGTAACTTAAAGGGAGATAATCGGTTCAAAACAGGGAGGCAGAACACCTAATTTTAAGGTAAAAAGAAATGGTATAAAATAGCAAATTTTTCAAAAACTTGACCTGATGAGAAAAATTTAATATGATTTTCGGAATCAGCACCCCCAATGACGCCAAACGGTTGTTTGCTGAGAGAATGCGACAGCGCATAGCTGACCGCAAGTTCGACTCCAAGGACTATTGGAGGATTTGCAAACGAGTGCTCAACAATAGGAAATCCTCAATACCTCCTTTAATCCATGAATTTGAGGTTCTCACGTCATCTGCGGACAAAGCTGAGTGCTTTGCCCGCATATTCTCATCCAACTCCACATTTGACTCGTCCGGAGTACACCCACCCGACTTCCCTATTAGAACTGAGGCCAAACTGCACGATGAATATATTACCCCAACAGTAGTATCCCGAGTAATTTCAAAATTCGACCCTCATAAGGCGTGTGGAGACGATGGAATCCCGGTGATAGTCCTTAAGAGGTGTGCTCCTGAACTTTCCCCTGTCCTCTCTAAACTATTTAACGACTGACTTTCTGCCTCCTGCTTTCCTGCATGCTGGAAGTTCTCTTCAGTCATTCCTGTATTTAAGAATTGTGGTGAACCCTCGGGCCCATCCAACTATCGCCCTATCAGTCTTCTACCGATATTCGGGAAAATATTCGAGGCCATAATCAATGCTGAAATAGTTCATCATCTCACTGCCCACAAACTCTTCTCTGACAGGCAATATGGCTTCCGTTTTGCCAGGTCCACGGTCGACCTGCTAACAACCGTAACGGAGTACATGCTACAGGCCCTTGATGAGTCTGACGAGGCTCGCGTGGTTGCTCTGGACATCTCCAAGGCTTTCGACAGGGTTTGGCACTCTGGCCTCCGATGCAAACTACGGGGTTACGGTATTACCGGTCGCCTGCTTGACCTAATCCAATCTTTTCTAAATAAAATGAAGGTCGTTTTGAATGGGCGTGCCTCCTCATCCTACAGCACAAATGCTGATGTCCCACAGGGCTCTATCCTGGGCCCGACGCTCTTCCTTATTTTCATCAACGACCTCCCAGATGAGATCAAGTCCCAAGTAGGCATCTACGCAGATGACACTACAATATACTACCGCACCAGTAAGAAACCTGTCGTGGCGTACAGACATAATCTCGCTGCTGACCTTGAACGGGATCTACACTCTGTGGTGAACTGGGGCAAGAAGTGGCTTGTCAACTTCAATTCGGCTAAGATCAAGCCGTTGTCTGTCAACCATTACAGGTAACCTCTCCTGCCTCCCATAAGCATGGACCAAGCGATTCTCCTGGAGAGCAATACACTACGCCTTCTCGGACTTACCCTGTCCTCAGACCTCAAATAGAACCACTATATTGAATCCATAGCAAAATCTACTGCTAAGAAGGTTGGGTCACTATGTCGATCCAGGATGTTTTTTCCGCCTGAATCCATTCTGCATATATACAAGTCAACCATCCATCCGTGCATGGAGTACTGCTGCTATTTATGGTCAGGCACCCCTGCCGTTCTCCTCAGTGTTCTTGACAGACTCCAAAGGAGAGTCTGTAATGTTATAGGCGGTTCGACTGGCGGCTCGACTGCAGCCACTTCCCCACCGTCGAAATGTGGCCTCCCTTTGTCTGTTCTATAAATACTTTCATGGCTTCTGCTCGGACGAACTTAAGTCACTGGTGCCTCCTCAACAGGTGTTTACTCGTGCAAGCAGACTGGCAACTGGGTCTCACCCATTCACAGTCAGGTTAGCCAAATGCAGACTATAATTCTACTCCTGCAGCTTCTTCTATCGCACTTCCCGCCTGTGGAACTCGCTCCCGTATTCTTGCTTTCCTGACGGCTACAACCTCCAGAAATTTAAATGCAAAGTCAATACTCATCTACTAACCACTGGACTCTAGCTCTCTCCCCACCACCGTATAACCCTCCCTTCTCTCCACCTATGCATCTGTCATCGCACCTGCTTTGTCAGCTTTCTATTGCTCCTTTCTAACTAGTTTGTACTCCTCACTCTTTTCTAATTAATCTTTTTACAGTTATGTAGCCCCATGCACATCAGTGGCAGTGGCCTTTCTCGGGGTAAAATGATTAAAAAAGAAATGATTAAAAAAATCAGCTTAGAAAACTTGGGCACCAAAAATGTGTTGGCCAGTGTATCGATGTTCTGTACTATTGTCAGAACTGCAACCTTGAAAATTCTGAATATCGTTTCTTATGTCTTTGTCTATGAGTGTATCAAATTTGATTAAAATCGGACCACTCTTTCTATAACCCGATTTTTCCGATTATCGATTTTCGATATTTATGGGGTTACCTCGACACGAAACCTAGCTAAGAACACTCGCTTATAGTACAACTGTGTCAATTTTCAAGAAAACCGGTTCAGCCGTTTCGGAGTCTATAGGTAACGAACACACACACAGACACACACACACATACACACATACACAGACAAAGTTCCATTTATAAATAAGTATAAATATATATATATATATATATATATTCTGTTTAACATTGCATTCTTTTACGTATATAAATAGATATTATTAAATTATATATATATATATATATATATATATATATATATATATATGGATATATAAACATATATATATCTTAGTACTAGTAAGAACAACTGGAGTAAAAATTCACAGTTCGTAGCACTTACTTTTTTAAAATGCTCAATGTAAAGTAGCACAATACTACTACTGTAATATCTTTATTATAAGTACTTCTAATAAAACAATTAATAGTACTCAAACATGAAAGTTTTTTATGTAAAATGCTTTTATCATAAGTACTTATAATAAAAATAATACAATATATATATATATATATATATTCATTTCAATACTGCATTCTTTTATGTATATCATAAGGTATTCTTATTGTTAGTATATATATATATATATATATATATAATATGAATTTTGCTAACTCGCTACGTAAGTACTTGTACGAAAAACTATTTCTGTTTGGCTGTGAATTTATCTTGCCCGTATAGATTCTTCGATTGTAATGGCCATTATGCAACTTGCTCTGATGGTGAACAAATCGAAGTACCTATTACTTAAGATTAGATTCCTTAAAGGATGGCGTTTTAAATTTGTGCCAAAGACTAATAGCCAAGCACCATTGAAATACTGTAATTTAGCAAAGCTCTCCGGCATTGAAAAGATGGCCTAAGATGCGCTAGTTCCTGTTGCTGGTCAGCTCATGTCGGAAGTCAAGGTCCGATTTAACTTTGCCCGAAGGGAAATTTTCTTTATCCAGCAAAATTTGTTACAATCTACACATTCATTGGTCAGTCAGTCAGTGATTCACTATGTCTCTGGTTCAGTTGAGCGTTTTTGTCACTTGATCTTCGCTTTTATTGGAGTTTATTTTCTATTCCCAAGGTTAAAAACATTGAAACTTACTTTGCTTACGACCAGTTTTACTTCAGTCGCTAATTTCCCTCCCATTAAACTGGGAGAAAAACTGCCGAAGTGCTGTAAAAACGAGCTCTTTAATGTCAGCTCAAATTCAAACGAGGGTTGGGTGATAGTGCTGGGTAGGATGCAACAAAGTCTAAAGTTATATCGCCATTGACGGAGAGGCTTCCACATAAAGCATCAGATAAAATAAGCAAGTAAGTTTTCTATTCAACTTGTCCAGATCTGTATTACACGTTCTCTTGTATACAAGAACAGAAAGGAAGAGCGTGGCAGACCGGATATGGGCAATGATGCTCGAATAGGCGTCAGCTTCCTTTCAACGGGTTGGCGAAGAACGCTATTCAGAAGTTGTCAGACGAGTTGGCCACTATAAGAGGCTGGGCATCCGCTTTCTCCAGAGTTAACAGTTTTATCGATGAAGAAATCACCGTGACTCAACGAAGAACAACTACGATCATCACGCGCAAACATAATCAATGGTTATTTGCGCTGAGGCATAGAAATTTGTGGTTACAAGCATGCTTACAATGAGTTAAATGGGCGCACCTACATGTGTGGACAGACACATGATGTGAAGAAGAGATATGAAGAAGAAGAGATATTATATAAATAAATAGAGTCTTAGATTGCATTAGAGGCGATAGTAAATTCATGTACGCACCTATAAATACACACATAGACACACACACACAAATAC
Source organism: Ascarosepion bandense (assembly GCA_037127315.1). NCBI lineage: Eukaryota > Metazoa > Mollusca > Cephalopoda > Sepiida > Sepiidae > Ascarosepion > Ascarosepion bandense. Next base: position 7,023,019 of record JBBBDQ010000555.1, read on the forward strand.
GCGCACGCACACAAATACAGGCTGCGATGGATAAATTGTTGTTTAATTTACGCAAAAATGACGTTAATAGTGGGATCTCATTTTAGCAGTTATATTTACCAAAATTACACAAAAAAATTTTAAAATACTAAAAAGTAAATTTCTTCAATAACGTCGCCATTGGCTTCACTCACGATCTCCAGACGACTTCGGAATATCCTGCAACATTTCTGGTCGGTTATCTTGTTTAAGTTTGTGAATGTTGCTTTCAATTAATCTTTGGTGATATAAGGAGTTTTGTTTGTCTCTCGCTCAACTGCGTCCCACATATAATAATCAACGGGGTTGCATTCTGAGGAGTTAGATGTAAGAAGTAATATGATCGCAGAGATTTTCTGAAAGCCATGACCGGGTTCTCTTGCTTGTGTGACATAATGTATAATCCTGTTACGTTCGATAAAGATTTGTTAGAACAGCCTTGACATATTTTAGAAGGATATTAAAATAATAATAAACCTATAGTAGCAAACCTACTACCTAGGGATAAAAAGTGATTTCAGCAGATATACAGAAAATATACAAGGATGAGTAATCTCACTGGCTTTATTCAAACTGCACAGCGAGATAATTCGGAGAGAATTAAATGTCTTCCAGGATTCATTATTGAGCGCTACAATCTTAACAACATAATATACGCATATGACACAGTGATGATAGCCGACACAGAAACATGACATCAGTGGTGATAGCCGACACAGCTCTTACAGAAGTGTATATGTAATTTGTCTGAGAATTTGACTGAAGAGAAAATATATAAGTTGGATTATGTTAAGTTTTGATATGCCTCACCGTTGATCTGACTCTGTAAGAATTAAATCTACATTTGTCAATATTTCTGAGATGAGGAATTTTAACTATTTATACTATTTACATCGTTTGGACTGTTGTCCTCATCTCTGTTGTCATATTCACGACGTTTCGGCCGTTATACTCTCTGACCTTCTTCAGACGTAGACGTAGGACAATATGTATATTTATTAATAGTATTTAATAGTGATAGTATTTGGCGTCAAGCTTATTAGTTTTCAGTGATTATTACTGATAAAATGTATTTTAGCAAGCATGTTTTTTATTATAAAGTGTTCGATATCGAGGTGTAGATAGAGCGTTGATAGTTACAAAGAATGTATCATTCATGCCGACTTCAATTTTTTATGAGGACACCGTTATGATGCTCTCACTCGTCAGAGCTGTTTATCATTAAGTTTTCTTGTTTATATAGAATATAGTGTGATATTGTGGGAAAAGTCTTGTTTGTGATTGTTTAGTTAGTGTGTGTGTGTGTGTGTGTGTGTGTGTGTGTGTGTGTGTGTGTGTGTGTGTGTGTGTGTGTGTCCGTGGATAAAATGGATGTAATCTGTAAATCTAATCTACCATACAACCTCAAACTGAGATTCTTTTGTTGCGCCACTGTAGTTGCGGTGTTAATATATTGTTACGAGGATGCATCTATATATAAAAATAATATTAATGATGTCTAAAAAGTTGTGGTAAGAGATTCATTTGAGTCCTACTTGTTATTAGAAAAAGTTTTAATTCATGAAGTAGTCGTAAAAATAAGGATATTAGAACAGAACGTTTGGAAGATGCTCGAATGTTCGAGAAAATTCGAGTAAAATCTAGAGAATTCTAAAGTATTTTAGAATATACAAATTAGGTGTTAGTCCCTATAAAAATAGGTTTTGGGAAGAGGGTAGTCAGTTGTTAACAGGGTTTGCTGACATTATCAACTCCGGCCTGATTCGTGGATCTGTGCATCCATCCAAAAGAAGAATCTCTAAGAAAAGATGCCAACCAACTAAAACCTGAAAGAGAACCTCATGGAACTATATGGGTAAATAGATATTTTTTTATTCTTTCATTGATCAAACTAATAATTATTTTTTATATATACATCTGAGAATTTCCAAACTGGGTAAAGATATTTATCACCTTCCTTCCCCTTCATAACACTTCGTCTGCCAGTAGTAAATTCTGTTTTGTTTTTTTTTTGGAATGCAAAAACTGTATATTTGTAAATATTTTTTATTTAATGTTTTGGTAAATTAAATACTTGTTTGTGATTTATCACTGACTTTTGGTTAATCAATTTTTTTTTCTTTTGTTACACTTAACACGTAATAGCATAATGCGACTGTTTGGACGTTAACTAAAAAATCTACGCTTGATGGAACCTAGACTCAGGTGCTGAAAGCTATGCTTAACATCTCTCGGAGACAGCATCCAATCAAACCACAGTTCTACGGACCCATCCCTGATATTTTGTGAACGCAGTATGCCATATACGCTTTGCAGGACACTGCTGATGAGCAAAACAAAAACTTGAGTGTGTTCTACTGCTCTGGACACCTAATCATGATGCAAAACCGGTTGGTTGCCTAACAATCACCTATGACACATAATGCCACCAAAATATGCTTCCGACCTTGATGCAGTACAGTGATGGTTGTCGTGATAAACTCATGAACTGCCCTGCTAACTCGCCCAAATAATATATATATATATATATATATATAGAGAGAGAGAGAGAGAGAGAGAGAGAGAGGAGGGGAGTGTGTGAGAGAGAGACATAGAGAGAAAGACAGAGAAGGATAGGGAGAAAGAAAGAGATAGTGTGTACATTGGAATCAACACTACAATGTAATCATCAGTTGTACACCTTAATACGATCTCCAGAACCGACTCACTTCACCGATAAGCTCTTCATATTCAATATTGTCCACGTTTCCACCATAAATATAGAAGGCGTAAGAAATTATATATATATATATATATATATATATATATCTTTAATTTCACCCAAAGCAAGGCAGTTTTACTGCCACTGGTGCGCAGGGGGTTACATAGGAGGAAAGTGATGAGAAAGATGGGTAGGTTATAGAAGGTGTCAGGTAGAGAGTAATAGAAGGATGAGAATACTGGTGTGATAGTGGTGGAGTGGATAGGGAAAAGATCATGAGAGAAAGGATGTGAGTCAGTGAGATAGGAGATGGCTATTGACCTTACATTTAAATTCTTGGAGATTGTAGCTGTCGGGGAAGCAAGTACACGAAATGGAATTCCACAGGCGGAAAGCGAGAGAAAAGAAGCTGGTAAAGTAATATATATATATATATATATATATATATATATATATATATATATATATAACTTACTTTTGTTAAATTCAACGGGAATGATCTTTCTAGTTAATTCTGACAGAATATTTGGTTAGTTGTATTATACATACAAATTAAAATAAGGAAAAACTGTCCAAATTTTATAATTTTTCTTTCTGACTTTTATGTACAAATTATTCGAAAATACAATAAAGGTCATAAAACAGTCACTGCTGATTGAATTTAATAAAACCTGACTAAATGATTTTGACAGACTAAATCTTCTTCCGATAGATAGATAGATAGATAGATAGATAGATTGAGATAGAGTGATAGGGAGAGAGAGAGAGTGATAATAAACATTCTATGATAGATAGATCATGAACAGATTGAGATAGAGTGAGAGAGAGAAAAAGAGAGAGAGAAAGAGAGAGATAATGAAAATTCTAAGATAGATAGATAGATAGATAGATAGATAGATAGCAGTGCGGGGCACTGTGTAAATAATTTCTCACCACTGATGAAGGCGTGGTATCTGCGTAGCAGTCCAGCAGAGCGTTACTCCTTGTCGGTGTCTATTGATCTGACCTGCCGATCTTTTGCCAGTCACGGCGGGGTCACTCCTTCTCTTTGCGATCATTGCTGATATCTGATTTCAAACAAGGACAAAAAGCCCTTCCCTCTAGCGGTCAGTCTACCAACCTGCGTGGAGTGTGTTCACATCAATCACTGCTTGCTTCGGCATTTTCAGCTGGCCACCTCTAAACTGAAACGTCGTAACTTGATCTTTCGCTCCTGATTAACGCCGATCAAAGCTGGGTGGTGTGCAGTAGAGTGGGATATGACAGAAAAGGAAAAAAATGGTACTGGTTGTCATAGGCTGCACTCTCTCTCTCTCTCTCTCTCTCTCTCTCTCTCTCTGTATATATATATATATATATATATTAAGCGCTTCACATCTGCGCGTTCAGATCTGTGTGGTTGCGAGTTGATTTCAATGACCAAGTTTATCTGCATAAGCATCTAGTAAAAACATAAGAAAATGTACTTTATTTACAGACTCAACCGTTTATGTGTACAATGTATGCGGTGTTTATTTTTATATATAATCATCTATGCTTATGTCTATGCTGTGTCATAAAAATACGTATATATTTTACTAAACTCTTTCCTTTAACCACATATAAACTCAAGCCCATATATATATATAGTGTGCGTTTGCAGGTATACACACATTTATACATACATACAGTTTGCAGGTATACACAAATTTATACATACATACAGTTTGCAGATATACACAAATTTATACATACATACATATACAGGTGGTTTTTAATTCCGGTGTTCTTACATCTAATAGAATCAATTTCTACTCACTCAAGATGACGTCATATAAACAGAAACTTTTATGTTTATGAATGTGTGTGTGTGTGTGTGTGTGTGGTCGTGTGTGTGTGTGTGTGTGTGTGTGTGTGTGTGTGTGTGTGTGTGTGTGTAGTATTGGGATGGGGTTGTGAAGTGAAGCCAGTCTTAAGAATCACTTATGAGTCCATAGCAGAGAGTTACCAAGGATAAAAAAAAGGATAAAAATAAAATTCTGGATGAAAAACAAAAATAAGACCAAGTAAAGAAATTGTATTTTTCTGCAAAAACGTGATAATTATAGATAGATAGATAAATAGATAGATAAAGAGAGAGAGAGAGGAGGGAGATCGGGGAGAAGATAGAAATAGACGTGTGATATACTTTAGCGAGGAATGATCCTTCCTCCACCCCATCACTTTCTTTATCTATGAAGTGTGAGAGAGAGAAAAGTAGAGTGAGAAAGTGGCATGTACTAAAAAAGCCTACCTATTTGTCTCTCTCTTTATAGCAACACATACGTACACACACATGAGCATACACACGTATTTAAAAAAAACACAATAAGGCGTCTGTCATTACTATTACTGCCTTCTCTTATCCCCTTGACTTCCATCCCTAATACCCGTTGTATCTTGTTCTTCTCCCTTTTCACTCAACTCTCACGCAGCTCTCTTCACACCAGTGTCCCATCTTTCTCTTACACATTCTCGGACCTGTTTTTCTTTCTCTTTACTCTCCTCTTATGCAACCCCCTGCGCACCAATGGCAGTATTTCCTTGCTTGGGGTGAAAAGATAAAAATATTCAAATACGATTATCCACTATAATGTTTGAAGTAATATATATGCGTGCGGATACATATATATATATATATATATATATATATATGATTACAACATCTAGGAATTTCATAAAGAGGTTGCATATATATATATATATATATATATATATATATGTGTGTGTGTGTGTGTGTGTGTGTGTGTGTGTGTGTGTGTGTGTGTATTTCTGTATACAAGAAATGCTATCCCAAAATTCATTGAAAGTAAAACATGTAATGACTTCATTGAAAAATCTCTTTATTTTCAATATACAAGGAAACACTGGAAAGTTCAAAGAATATAAAACGCACATATATATCAGCGTATTTGCTACTGTGCCCGTGTGTGTAAACATGAAACAGTTTTTCATGAACTTTAGTGCCACTTCTCTGCTGAGACATCTTTTAACATCTCTACCTTTTTTTTATTCCTTGGTCTTCATCTTCTACTGTATTATACCGTAGCAACACACCTCCTTCCCGTGTCCTTTTTTCTCTCCTCATCACAGACCGATTTCACACAGCGGGAATCTTCGGTGCACCCAAAGGCTGATGATCACACACCTGCATGGTTCAACAATTCAATGAACGGACATTGAAGACAACACAGCGGGATTTATTAAATCTTCGTTCCTAAAGACACAGATCGAATGACACACCTGGATTTGTTTCGGTAGTTACAGAAAAGAAATACCAGTACTGAGGTCTTAATGTCGGAACGAATATATAAAAGACGCGCTCAACAAAACGTTGTTGTGAAACTAAGCTATAAACGTCTTCTTTCTTAGTGATGAGGGTAGCATTAGAAATAACAAAACTTCATTTGCAGCTCACGATAAAGCTGCTAAATAAAACAATGCGAATTTTAAATGTACACAACAGCAAAAAATACAAATTTTGTGGAGGACGACTGACAATTTACTGCAATTAAATGTTTAATTAATTTTTTTGCACACGTATATTTTCTTATCTTAACTCAAAACGTGTAAATCTGTCCAAATGATCTGTGGATCTGAGATTAAATATTATCAAATATGTTTTTTGTTGTTTAACTGAATATTTAGACAAAATTCAAATAAATAATACTTAATTATTAAATTATACAACCCGACAACAAACAACGAATGTAACATCATAACATTCAGAAAAAAATTTGTTTTACGCAAAATACCTAAAAATGTATTCCAACTTTAAATAATGAAATACAAAAACATAAGAAATTCAAGAACAAAACTTGTTAAAAAATCTAAATATTCAGTTAAACAACAAAATATCCTACATAATGTCAAATAAGTTTAAGTTCTAAATGTTTCTTTTTTTCGCACCTTTCTCTGATGAAATTCTCTACCGGTTTCTTGCTTCCATGAAACACAATTTTCAAAAATTCTAATGCAATGCCAATCACTATATTCTGTTTTCCTTAAACTCGTTCTTTATTGTCCTTTTTCCTCACAAATACATTTCCATTCGCTTTCAGTCTAGATAATTCCTGGCATCTTAGTAGCCTTATCGACTTGCTTAAAGTGAATTTTTTAAAAAGACTTATATTTTGCTACTGTGCCCGTATGTGTTAACATGAATCAATTTTTCATGAACTTTAGTATCACTTCTCTACTGTCCTTTTTTCTTTCCTCATCACAGACCGATTTCACACAGTGGGAATCTTCGGTGGACTGTAAGTTACAGTAAGGTGATCTTCGCAGAGATACATTTTTACTACTCAACAGGTTTATTTCATAATCAAATAATTTATTACCACTTTGAAACTTTTATTGAAAGTCAGTATATACACATATTCTGTTTTGAGAGCATGTTATCTCTGCTAGATAAAATGCATGGTTGTTAGTAAAAAGGAGCAACCCAACATGCAAATTACAAATTGGAGATACCGAATCAAACAAGTACAATTTAAATATCACGGAAACATTTTAAGAGAGAACAAAAAGTGCGTTACTACAATCCGAAGGCTCAATGAGTTAGCCAAAGATGCATTTCAAAACATAAACCAAGTATAAAAAAAACCGGAAAATATCTTTAAAAACCAAAAAAAAGATTAGTGAATTATTTTGTGATATCATTCGTCCTATATGCCAGTGAAGGCTGGACAATCTAATCAAAGATAAAGAGACAATAGAAATCTGGTTATAAAGAAAGGTGCTCGGGATATTATGTTCCGAATATGTGAGCAATGACAAAGTTCTAGATACAATGACAACAAAAAGTTGCGACAATTCAAATTTGTAGGGCAGATAATAAGGAATGTGGGCTTGGAAAATTTGTTACTCACAGAACAGAGCGAACGTAAGAGAGGCAGAGAAAAGCAAGGCGTAACCCACTTGGGTGAATGGAGGGTGAATCAGTATTTGGGAAAGATGGCAAAAAGATTAAATCTGTTAAGAGCTACAAATGACAGGAAATTGTATAGGAGACATGATCGTCATAGATTGAACAGGGCACATGGAAGAAGTGAAAAGTGGACAATTAGTCCACTTCTGGTGCGAGACATTTCTCCCTAAGTAGATACTAACAAAAAATGACAATAACTGTGAAGGCTGTATCGCATGCGAACCGTAGACGAGCGTGGCTATCCGCGACTTCGCCACAAATACTTGCTCCTTTACGATTCCTCTTTTGTTTGTGTCATTTGTCATTCATTAACCCAAACTTATCATTTGATAATTAGTTGTCTAATTACTAGCAGCTATTTCATTGTATCAGTCAGTTAAGTGCCATACGTGATACACGCTTGGGCGATCATGTCTCGAAAGAGACATGACTGACTGGGCAGAAGATTATCCCGTAGTATGTTGTCATTACTTTCTGCGGTAGACTGGTCACCAGCCAAGGGTATATAACCCAATCTGTCCTGCTATTTAGCCCATAACTTGGAGGGAAGAGACAGGTTAATATCTTTCCTTAGGGTATTTGCGCGTAAGTGAATGCAAGGAATTCAACCGGAATTCGAACTCGGCTCCACGACTTCTCGTTACGAGCCGATATCTACTGCACCACAGCGCACATAGGGTGTTTAAATAACGTGGACTGATTTCAAATGTGAATTAAGTTTAAGCGTCTAATAATTTTTTTCAATTTCTTACAAATTTAACAACTTCAGCGTTTGGAAATTTCAACCATGGAAAGATTAACAAACGAGCAACGTATTAAAGTTATCGAAGACTATTACGAAAATGGACGTTCAAACAAGAAAATTTCCCAGGTCGTATCATCTCTGGAAACAGTGATATCAATTGGCCATCACGATCGATGACTTGACGCGTTTAGATTTCTTCTTTGGAGTCATCTCAAAAGTAAGATTCAATAAGCCAATGAAAATTCAACAGCTGAAGGATGAAATAATGAAGCATATTGGTAAGGCCGAGTATCAACCATTCAGAGATGTCATAAAAAATTTTGATCATCCAGAGGGTGTGTACCTCCGAAACCTCGGCGAACATTTGGACGATATTAATTTTCACACATAATTGTCATGACTCAAATAATATGACCCAATAGTGAAATCAATGAAATTTCATATTCCACTGTTTTATTTACTGCTAACTTTGATTGGTCTTAACAGAACACCCTAGAGTTTCGACTATCTTTAAATCTTCTTCGTTTCTCTGTCCATAGTATTCTTCACATTCGTTGGTAGAACGACATCATTGTCGATTCAAGACTTTTTTTTTATGTGTGATGGAATTGTCTAAATTTGGTTGCAAACATTGCACACACACACAATTATACACACAGACACTGATAGATAGATAGATAGATAGATAGATTAATTAATTAATTAATTAATTAATTAATTAACTAACTCACGAAACTTGGTTATAAACAACCGACAATTTGAAATGATTTGTTTGAACATTATTTTTTATCGATACTCGTATTTAAGTAGATATTCTGTTTTTAATTAAACAGTATTATATATTTATATCTAGTGGCCTGATTATTTACGATAAATTTTTATTACGAAAATGAGTGTCATTCGTAAGGATTCTATGTGGATAGGGGTCGCAGTTTCGAATCCTACCAAATGACACTCATTTTCGCAATAAAAACTTATCGTAAATAATCAGGCCGGTAGATATAAATATATAATACTGTTTAATTAAAAACAGAATATCTACTTAAATACAAGTATCGATAAAAAATAATGTTCAAACAAATCATAGATAGAAATATGATGCAATCACTGATGACGTAATATTTTCAAGGCCAAACTAATTTCATTATATACTACGAAAATAGATTTACATTACTGCCCACCACTGCAAATGACTAAATCTGAGGAAAAAACAGAAACTGATTACACCCTGTCACTCCAATGGGTTTAAACCTGACCGTATGTTGAGAGAAACGAAACTAAAGCAGCTGTTTCAATTAATTTGCACAAGGGTGTAGATAGATAGATAGATAGATAGATAGATAGATAGATAGATAGATAGATAGATAGATAGATAGATAGATAGATAGCATCCTCATTAAAATGAATGCTCTGAATCATTTTTATGCAACAGGTAAAAATATTTAACCATGCAATAAGTAAAAAAATAATTGAATTTGAAATCTCTAAAAGATTCCTTTTATTCCAGGTAAATAGAAACGTAATCGATCACCAGATATCTGACCTCATTAACCTTCAAATATTACCACCAAGACATATCCCCATGAGAGACGAGTTCTACTCACTGATTAAGTCGCTGCATGTCTTCTTCCCTCTAGGGATGATGTAATTCTTCTTAACAAAGTGTTTTTGTGTGTTTTTTAAGGAAAAAAAGCAATTATTATAGCTCTCATAAATTTGATAGCAAGGTCTGTTTGGTAAAGACAATGATTTTCAACCTATTGCTGTAAATATAATCACCCCTCACGTCATAAAAGCTAATATATCCGAGAGTCAAAGCTACTATTATTTATCCATATAAACTGTCTACATTTAATCAATTTGTATACTGTTAATATTTATGAGATGCGATAACTAAGTCTTATAGAGAATTGACAGTTTTTTCAGGGATAATTAGCGATTTTGTATTTATTTTTTATTAGAAAATTTCAAGAAAATATTCAATATTATTAATAAACATTCACTATTGATGGGTAATTGAATGACAAAATGAAGCTGTGTAACGCGTTTCATCCTTCAAAAAATTTCTTCAAGGTAAATTATGCTTTTAATGATGGAATTATATATTTCGTTAAACGATAAGTAATTTCCGTTTTGGTGTACTATATTTTAATGACGAATATAATCATTTTGACTACTAAATATATGTAGCAGTTAAGGAATTTAAACTACCTGCTGAGTACTGTTGCTGCTGTTGCTTGTCATCCTTTACAGCTTTACTTTTTACAGTTGATGCAGCTGCTGAGGATGAAAAAAATGTTGTCTGTTGTCTTTCTTTATTAGCGACTCCCTTATTGTATTTGTTTCTTTGCTAAGCCTACTAAAGAAGTCCTCATAGACTAGCATATTGTTTCAAACGCCTAGCTCTCTATTGTTCTTCCTTTTCTTATACGTTCTCTCCATTCCACAGAGGCTACCCTTTACCTTTATACATGATCAACCATACTTGATTACATTGTCTCTTCCCCCAATACAGCTTTCACTGTCCCTCCAGCCTTACTTTTAGTTTTCGGCTAGTTTCACCGGTATATGCTTTACTACAACTGCCAATAGTGCATACAGTTCTTGGTTTTGTTTTACCCTGGGTTACTCTTAACTCAGTAGAGATTTAATCCGAATATTGTACTGATGTTGTGTGAATCACAGATCTTCCGAATTTTTTCCGGTAAGCTTTTGACGTGAGGAAGACAGACTGTGGCAATTTTCTGCCGCTTTCCTTGATTTTTGTTAGAATTTAAATATGTGTCGTCATTTTTATGACCTGAGCAGAGTTTTTTTATGACCTGAGCAGAGTTTTTTTGTTTTCATGAATTAAATGAATATATCTTATTGTGTTCCTCGGAATTATATTTAACTATAAAACTAGTCAAATCCTTTTTGTTATTGTTTTGATTCTTATTCTCCTTAATTTTAAAAGAAATAAAAAAGGGGAAAATACTGGCTTCCCATTTATTTTCTAAAATGATAACTGACTCTCCTTCTTCTTGATGTCAGCAGGTTATATCCCTATAGTCTCTGTAGAGTATAGATTCAAATTTCTGTTAGGATTTCTATATCAACCAATTTGGAATTCAGAGCTGTCCTTCTCCTCGACTGGTTGTCATCTGAGAATAGAGAGCCCAGTTTGAGAGCCCTGTTATTTAGCCTGCGACTGTATAAGCAAGAAAGATGAATTTATTTTTTCTCTAAGAATGTGAACGCAGCGTCTTCGATCGGAATTTGAACTCGCCCCGACGTAACCGCTACGCTACGGATACATCCATTGATATTATTTTTGTTCTTATAGTTTTCTTATTTCTCTTAAGCTAAATTATCGTCTTCTTTTATGTGCCGTGTCTCTCCAGAATGGAGCCAATCTTGGCTCTCCACAGCTTCCTGTTCTCTTCCAGCTTTAAGCAACGTTTGGCATCCAACTGAATTCCTTGCATTACTTACGCGCGAATACCCTTGTGAAAGGTATTAATCCGTTTCTTCCCTCCTGTTATGGGTTACATAACAGGATAGATTGGGTTCTTTAGCCTTGGCTGGCAACCAGTCTACCACAGAAAATAATGGCAACTTACTGTGGGATAATCTTCTGGCCAGTCAGTCATGTCTCTAAAGAGACATGATCCCCCAAGCGTGTTTCACGTATGGCACTTAACTGACTCACTGACTGATTGACATGTAAATATCCATCTTTTGTATGCATATTCTGAAAAGGAAACTGTAACTCATTTACAATATTCAATTTGAAATAAAGTATCTACAAAATTAGTTGTTAATTTTTGGAAATTTAGAGAGGCGGGAACTGCATATATATATTTCATTGGTGTTCCTCACAATAGCGATCAACTGTCACGTTGCTGCGTATTTTTGTATTAGTATAATAGGAACAAAAGGCCGATGACGCTGATATTTGTTCAAGTCGTTAATGAATTTTGCTCTAAGCTATTTGCAGTCAACTTTGATATGACTATCGTTATCCTCTAAAACACTCACCCACATCACTCCACACACACGCACTCACACACACACATACACACAGACACACACATTCATCATTATTATTACAATCAAGATTTCTGCTAATGCACTGAAAGCCACTCCCACCTTCTTAATAATTCTTCCTACCCCTACTGTCCGCTTTTGGCTTCTTTCATATTTATTGCATCACATGTCTCTCTCTCTCTCTCTCTCTCTCTCTCTCTCTCTCTCTCTCTCTCTCACTCACACACACACACACACACACAAGCAGTCCCATCATATCATTAAAAGGCTTTTTCTTTCTCTTTCTCTTTCTCTTTCTCTTTCTCTTTTCCTTTTCTCTTTCTTTTTCTTTTCTTTACTTTTCTTTTGTTTTTTCTTCTCATTCTTTTTCTTTCGTTCACTCTTTTTAAAGCATTTTTCTTTTTCTTTCTTTTATTGTTTTTCTTTCATTTTGTCTTTCTTTCCTCCTTTTATTGTATTTCATCCTCTTTTACTTTTTCATTTATTGTTCTTTTTATTTTTTCTTCTTTTTCTTCTTTAAGTAAGCTTCTTATTATTTTTCTTTCTTTATTTCTTTCTTTCTTTCTTTCTTTTATGGCTCTTTCTTATTTTCTTTATTTTATATGACCTTTACTTTCGTTTTATTTCTGTTTTCTGACGTTCTTTCTTGTTCGCCAAAGAACATAGTCTTCTTGTTTAGGTCGATGGGATTAATATGAATCTCAAGTAACCATACTATCACAAACAAGCACACACACACACATACACACACGCGCGCGCGCGCGTATATATATATATATATATATATATATATATATATCCAGGTGAAGAGAACCAACAGTTTTACAATTCTGAGTTCTCCGGCATTTACTTTTTTATAAAAGTGCTCAATACAACAACTATCGTAGAGCATAATATAATTTGTTTTTATTTCAAATTCATATAGTTTACATTGAGACACGGAAATTTCAATGTTTCGAGATTTTTACCTCGTCATCAGGCAATGTTAGATCGTTGTTGTGATATATTCAAATGAAAATCTTTTTCCCAACAATGATCTAGCATTGCCAGATGACTAGGTAAAAATCCCGGAACATAAAAATTTCCGTATCGCAATGTAAACTATATTAATTTTAAATAAAAACTAATTAATTATATAAATATATGTGTGTGTGAGAGAGAGTTTGAATCGTATGTAATTTCCGTTTAAGGAAACTGAAGTTCGAACTCGGTTTACCGATTGCTCTTTTACATCAAATACTAACTGCAAACGTTGGCACAAAATATTAAATATATTACGTGGTGTTTTTATCTGAACAGGACTTTAGTTACATCTGTGAGGCATTAAAAAGCGGAATGATATAAAAAGAGGAAGTGACCAAAACTCGAACTACCATATTTCAGCATTATCAGAAGTCATATATTTATAATCTAAAGATTTTTACATAACTTTGTCATATTAAAAAAAAGTTTTTATCATTTGCTGAGCGGACATTTCGATTCCCTGAACCAATTCCGATATTTTCTTTCGACAAATATCTAAACATTTTATAACACTAGCCTCAATCAGTGGAACTTGTGAAAAAAATATATCCAAAGCAACTGATTTTCCTTCATTCTTTCAACGTTTTGGAAGTTGCAAATTACTTTCACGTGGAAATAAATAATCGTGCTTCTTTCTGTTAGTTCAATCTCGGTCTTCATTAATATATCTCTAGGCCTGCATTCTGGAATTTTTTGAAAAAGCAATAAACAGAGCAGAAATAAAAGCGTGTAATATTATTGCAGAGTAAAGTGCCGACGACATATCTGGAAAAATAAATACATTTGGTTCGCCTTGGGTGGTGAGATGATTGCTATTTTCTTGGGTTGGTTAGCGGTGTGGCGACCGTAAAAAAATTCAGCTTCGTTATTCTTCACCTGACAAAATGCCGTAGATCATTTGGCAATATTTGAGCGAGAAATTTTTCAATTATCTGCCAATGGTGGCTAGTATTAGTAGAAAAGACATCAAGTGTATTGTCATTATTAGAGCATCCATTACAGTTTGATTCAGTTAAACGGTGAGAGATGGCCCGGAATTGAGAAGTGTAAGAGAGGATAAAAAGAAAAAGAAAAGAATAGTTAGGAAGAAAAGGGAAATAAAAATGAAGAACTAGTTTTTCAAATAGAAGTACGAATGAATGATTGAAGAGGAAGTAAAAAAAAAAAAAGAATTGAAGGAGGCTGATCGTTGAAAATGGGGAATTCAAAAAAATAGAATTTTAAAAGAAGTAAGACGTTTTTAAAAAAAACTGTGTAGATTAAAGACATGGAGAAATGGAAATTAAAAACAAAGAGGAAAACTAAAAAGACAGAAGAGGGAAGCACTTTTAAAGATGAAAAGAAAAATAAAATAAAAAGAGCAATAATTAAGAATATAAAAAAAGAAATTTGGAAAAACGATTAAGAAAAAAATCGAATAAAAACGTGCTTAAAATGAATACTCTCCATTACTACAAATAAAAGATGGTATAAACAAAACAAAAGTGAACAAGCGTAAAATTTCTACTCAAGTTAGAAAATTGTAGTTCAGGGCATTAAATTCCAGTGTTTCGCTTTGGGCAAAACCTATTAGGGGAGCATTCAATATCCTTGAGAATCCTAATACAATCATTTAAGCTTATTTGGTTACAAGAAGCATCAAGTAACTATTAAGAATGACACTTGAGCGAGACTTTTCGATTGTTTAAATTATCGTCGAATTATTTATAATGTGTAGCCAGTGACGAGAAAGATTGCAGCGGCTATGTTCGTTTTTTCTTGTTGTTGCATATAAGATACTTTCTGTACAAGTGCGCATGTGCGAACGCATGCGTGCGTCTCCCTGTGCATATGATAGAATTAAGAGGCTTCTCATTGCATTTTTGTACTTACTGATGTGTTGAGTTTTAATTTTTCTTTCTCTGTAGGAGTGTATGCGTGTGCGTGCTTGTGTGTGTATATATATATATATATATATATATATATATATATATATATGTGTGTGTGTGTGTGTGTGTGTGTGTGTGTGTGTGTGTGTGTGTGTCTTGATGAATAATTCGTTCTTAAATTCGGTCTTCTTGCATTTTTATTGCATATATCTCATTTTTATGCTTTATTTATTCATGTTATTTATTGGTTATTTTTTTTAATTTTTTTTTTTTAATTTGAGTTTAATTTAAAAGCAAGGCGATTTTACTTTCTTGTTTTATTTTACGCTTCTCATATATCTCCAGTTTTATTCTTGAGGTTTGATTTCGGGTGGGTTTGTTTTTGAGAATTTGTTTTATTCAATGGGGTTTTTTTTAGTTGTTTATCTTACTGCCTTTTTGAAGGTGAAAATGATGTAAATAAATAAGTAAAAACGACATGTAAAGAAGTAAAAGTATATTATTCAAAATAAATAAATAAGAACAATTTCAAAGAAACAAAACGAAACTGATAATGAAAAGGTGATGAAAATGATGAAAAAAAAAAGAAAATTTCATATATGAAGAAAACTCAAGAACAATTTTTTTCTATGCAATGTTTGCTCGTCAAAGAAAAAACTGAGAACCAGAAATAACTTTCTACATAGAGATTAGAAGTAGATATGAAACGGTCGTAAAATCGAGTTTTGAAGTTTTAGTAAACTTATCGTGGATTTTATTAGGACATTGTAGCATTAATACCGGTAAGCAGACTGGGGTGTATATTTAGTCGAATTCAAAAGAATAATGGTTTTGCCAAAGTTTGTGAGAGATTTCGTTTGCACTTCCCTGAAATTTAAAGTTACTATTTTGCCAATCTCTTGAGAATAAACGTACTAATTAAGACATATATGATGAGAAATATATTAATAGTAGCATAGTATTCACACAAATAACGGAATTATTAATTATGGACCATGACTGATTCCTAACATTAGAATAGCCGTGTATAGGATCAAATTTATTTTCTGTAGGCTCTAATTAGAATCAAAGTTAATTTTCTTTGCCTGGGATCAAATAGATTCTTCGCACGCTCTGTTTAAGATAAAATGTATTATCAATGTGCTCTCCCTGTGATTAGACGTAATTTCTGTGATATCTGCGATTATGATCAAATGTATGGTTATTGACTATTGTATTTAGTTCTAATGAATTTTCTGTGTGATTTGCCTCACATCAATTTATATTCTTTGCTCACTGATTACGATTAAAAGTATTTTTATTTTGTTCTGCCTAACATCAAATGCATTAACTATGCGATCAGCCTTTTATTCTGTGCGAACTGATTTGGTTTGAATGTATTTTTATTTTGTCCTGCCAAAGATCAAATGTATTTTCTGTGCGCTCTGACTTATTCTCAAATAATTTCTGAATTTCAATCACAGTGGGTTATACCTATATGCGACCCGCATGTATATATAACTGAGCTCCAAGAATTAAACACAAAATTATTTATTTCCCTGGTATCTATTCAGAAAAGCTCAATTCTTTAGTTCCAACACTTATCTTTACTATTAAGAAATGTTATTCTTCTACAAATTCAAATAATCCTTTCTCCCGTATTTTCAGAATAAGATAAAAGTTCCACTCAGATTTCTCCAAGAAACTGCGACATTGTGGAGAATGTTATCCTTAAGAATACATCTCAAATCCAAAATGTCAATCTTTATCTCATTTCCCCTTTCACTCATAACACACTTCTTTTATCATGAGCATTTTTGGGTTGTAGCTCTACATTGAGTGGTTCTCGTACATTGTACTGGTTGGGCCTTAGTATTTTAAAAAGTGCCGGCAAATCAGTGCCGTAAATATGAAAAAATAAAGAAAGTGAGAAAGTGGTCTTGTCAATATTGAAAACGGTGCTGACATTGTTACATACTAACCAATTAACTTGAATACTATACGAATCTGTTAGTATAAAGTCAATCCAAAAACGAATTATACAAGATGCACAACAGGATACTGACAAAAAATCAGAAAAATTCAAAATAAAAATGTCAGTGTTGTCAATTTCAGCTGGAATTTGCCACCTCGCGATCATAAGTCTGATAGTTGAAAATTTATATTGTATTTTCGAATGTTTACATAGAATACATAAAGTGAAGCCACTACATCGTGTCAGTTGCTACGCCTGCTGCAAAAAGAAGTTTGGTTAACTATGTCGTGCAAAAAGTTTTTCTCGTCAGAATTCATTTTACACATTATATATATATATATATATATATATATATATATATATATATATATATATATATATATACTATTTGGCAGTGTATTGAATACTGTTGGCATATTTGGTCTGGTGCTTCTAATTTGCATGTCTTCAGTCATTTTCTCACTTATGTAACGCTGCTTCTTCTTGTCTGTTCAAAGTAGTAGCAATTTTCATGGTAACTACTCAAACGAACTTTTTTTCCCCGGTGCCCTAACCACATGAATTTAAGCGTGCTACTAGACTGGCTAAAAGGCCTCATTGTATTACTCTTGAACCAGCTAGATACAATCACCAATTCCACCCTACCAGGTTTTTTCTCACACTTTCCGTTTACATTCCGATTTCTTGTTCCCTTGATAAGTTCATAAAAATTTAACTGCGACGTCAAAGCCAAATTCTGTCTTTTTGAAGCTTGTTTTCTCCCCCTTTCCTACATTCTCCCAAATTTCAATATAATATCCTGCGTTCTAGTGATGCCTTACTTGCGGCAAAATTCTGTGCTGCAGATAACTCTTATCTACAAGTGACATAAGCAACAACAACTCTTATAAGCAGAAGTCGGATGAGTGCCTTTTTGAGGATAAGTTTTAGGCTATCATTTTCTGGGGTTTTCTTCTGGAGCATGTAGCATTCAGCAAACACATCAACATAATGTAGCGAAAACCAAAATTTTGTCAAGTTTGGTTTGACTTGGTCATTTTTGTTTAGCGGCATATCAACCCAAGTGGTTTATTTAATGTCGAAATCTAAATATTTTGAACGCAATTTAATGCCTTCAATGACTAACATTCTGTATATACTTTCTAGGAAAATGTATGTTTCCCAGTTTGTAGATGGTCTACTGTAGGTGTTATATATTTTGGTTTGGTTTGGTTTGTTTAGTGGTATACTAATCCCTCTGTGGTTTTTAATGTCAAAATCTAAATCTTTTGTACGTAATTTTATGGCGTCAACTCCTGATATTATCTACATACATTTATACTTACAGAGTATAAGAATGTTTTATAGATATATCGTTTATAGATTATTCATTGTAGGGGTTGTATGTTTTGGTATAAATCGATTTATTTAAGGGAGGCCATTGTGTTCGTTGTTTCAGTATTTTCAAATGGAACTCTCGTGTTGGTTCCCTTGTAGTATTTATGTCTTACAGGTGTTAAGTGAGTAGATTCAGTTAAAACTTGTTTTACCGTGAGTACAGCTTGATGGGTTGTGCCAGTTGGTTGATCTTCATTTTTCAGCCATGTGGAGTAACAGTGCCAATGACTGTCTAAAACTTTAAAATAACTAGCATTAAAAAGCTATCATTTTTGTTTACTTTAATAAGTTTTTCAACTTGTTCAAGAAACATTTCCAATTCTCATTGTTTGTTGCAAAGCATAAAACATGAAATATAGCATGCATCCCGGATACCACTTGTTTGAACTGTTGCCCTCGGGGTGGCGTTTAATTCTATTAGATCTAGGACAAAGCACTTGAGGGACTGCTTTTCCTTGAGTCCTGCGTAAAATGAACACCGTCGGACACTGAACATTTTCTATGTATTTTAATCATTATTACCTCTCTCTCTCTCTCTCTCTCTCTCTCTCTCTCTCTCTCTCTCTCTCTCTGTGTGTGTGTGTGTGTGTGTGTGTGTGTGTGTGTGTGTGTTAGTGCACCTGCAGACTGCCTTCCAGTTAAGTGTCTTGGGCATTGCACAATGACGAAATGAATAAATAAATATTTTCTGATATTTTTCTCACTTATCATATATCTTTCATTTACTTTATATTATTGATTGCCGTGTTTTTTTCTTTAAATTATTTCTTAGTAAATAGTATCCTTACTTTTTGGTGACTTCTTAGTCTGCATTTTCCATCGCTTTCTTCTTATCATCTTCAGTGCTTTTATGTTTCTCTTTTTCTGATTTTTTTTTCTACCGTACAATATACTATGTTCTTTTCTCATTATTCTTTATCTCCTATGTTATCTGCGGATTCTTATAAAGAAATAAATGCTTCGGCTCTCCTGCTTTCTCTCATCATAAGAGAGAAAAATGCTTCGTGATAGCTGACCTACACAAATCCTAAAACTTTTATCCATCTTTGTGCATAATATATTTCCTACTGTCTACATCTTTGCATTTTTTTTTTCACATTTCATAACGAAACTGTGTCGGATGCTTTTCTTGTGTTAAGATCTCTTCGTCTTTATCTGTTTCAATTTCCTTTCTTTTTCTTTCTTTTTTTTTTTTTTTCTTTACTTACACTTCGTTTTCTTACTACGCTCTTGGATTTCTTTGTACTTTAATGTCAATTTTTCATTTCTTTTCTGATTATGTTATCGGTTTCCGACTATTGACTCGTCTTGATTTCCACGCTTAATCCCGAGCTAACGTTTTAGTTATTCATTTTTTTAACTTTACTTTTATCTTTTTATTTATTTTTTTTTACTTTATCCTTTAAATCAAAATGTTAGTTTACAATAATGTAAATATACAATCCTAGCAAAGATAAGAGAACAAAAGCACATAAGAAGTGTTAGATGTCTTGCCGCGCAAGTAACATATGACAAGCCTCGTTCTCATCTTCAATCAGGGGAGTGTATTGTAAATAAAAAGACAGCCCGGTCAAGCAATAGAAAACAAACGGCAACAATAACAATAAAGAAAGAAAGAAAGAAAGAAAGAAAGAAAGAAATGAAACGAAGAAAAAAACGAAAGAAAGGAACAAAGAAAAGAAAGATAAAAGAAAGACAGAAACAAAGCAAAGAAAGTAACTAAAGAAAGAAACAAAAGAAAGAAAAACGAAAGAAAGAAAAACTGAAGAAAGAAATGAAATTAGAGAAATAATGAAGGAAGTAAAACAGAAAAAAATAAAGAAATGAAATCAGCATAAGACGGAAAACGTAATAAAAGAAATAAAACATTATGATTAAGGAGAGATGAAATGAAAAAGTTACGAGTAAGAAAGACAATCAGAAAAAGGAGTAAAATGAATTACAAATTGATAATAAATAATGAAAGAAACGAATGAAATGAAAGTAGGAAAAATGATGAAAAATAGAAAAAGAAAGAATATAAATGAATAAGCACAAAAACGTGATAAAAGAAAACAGTAAAGAAAAAGAAAGAAGTGAAAGTAAAAAAAGTAATGAACATGTTGCGAGCAAGGAAAAAGTCCCGCTAGAAAAGAGGGAAATTAAATAGCAGAGAAAGAAAGAAAGAAAGAAAGAAAGAAAGAAAGAAAGAAATGAAATAATGGATAAAGAAAGAAACTAAAAATAAAAAACTGAGATAATGAAAAACAGGCACACAACCAAAAGAAAGAAAGAAAGAAAGAAAGAAAGAAAGAAAGAAAGAAAGAAAGAAAGAAAGAAAAAAAGAAAGAAAGAAAGAAAGAAAAGAAAAGAAAAAACTGGGAAAATGAAAGACAGACACAAAACCAAAAAGAATAAACGAAAGAACGAACGAACGAAAGAAAGAAAGAAAGAAAGAAAGAAAGAAAGAAAGAATGACATGAAACAAAAGTGACATGAACGAATGAAACAATGAAATAAAAAGTATAAAAGGAATCAGAGAACGAATAGAGTAGGAATGAAAAGAAAGAAGAAAGAAGAATGAAATACATACACAAATAACACTAAGAAAGAAAGAAAGAAAGAAAGAAAGAAAGAAAGAAAGAAAGAAAGAAAGAATAGAGTAGAGTATAGGGGGACTGAAGAAAAGATAAAACTGAATAAATGACAAGCAAAAAAATGTCATAATTGCTTACAAGTGAAAATCTTGCTTCCCTCCAAAGTAATTAGGAGATTTGTAAGTGACAAAGACTTTTTCTACGCTCTTTTCAATCTTGGTCACTTTTAAGTCGAGCTCGAAAATACGTGATCGAATTCATAATAAATCTGTTTACATTAATGTCGACTTAGCGGGCCAAAATGAACAACAAATAGCCTTGGTGGTGAGTAGCGTCCAAGTGATATGCGACGACCTCTGCTGTTTTTTTGGCAAATGTTTTTATCTTTTCTTTTTTTCTAACAATGCACAAAGAAAGCAATGAATATGTCAACAGAAAGAAAAGGTCTGGAAAATATTTTTGACGTCTGATGAAATGAAATTATAAGGATTTAGTCAAGTGGTTAGAGTACAGAATTCTATATGATGACAGTGTGCATTTTTGTCTACAGTATAAAACTCTCAGATGAATGTACATCCAACAATTTTGGAAGATTAGCTACGTAATTTTCGAAAAAAGAATTCACTGCAACAGTGAAATCATTTTCAGAAAAAAGATTAAAGAAAATGTTCATTGTAAAAGTATGTTTTTCTTTTATTTCATAGTGTTTTTTCAATCATATTTTTTATTTTCTTTTATTTTTATCATTCTCATCGCCTGACACATTCTATCATAATTTTCGAAGAATCCGAACCAACGACATTCTTATAGCTAACTTCTGTGTTCTCTTATTTCTATTTCAGTAAACAAATGATTTTTTCCATTCGAATGATTTTTTTTGTTGTTGTTGTTTTTGTTTTTTAGTAAACGAAATGGTTGCTATTTTGCTTTAATAATCAACCTCGTTCATTTCTAGTTTTAACAGCTGTCGGGCCGAACTGTTGTGCAGAATCCATCTTGCACATTTACAAATCTACAATTCGTCAGTGCATTGAATAGTGTTGCAATACCTGGTCGAGTGCTCTTGCTTTCCATCTCGGAGTTCTCGACAAAATCCAAAAAAGGATCTGCAATATTATCGGTCCTGACTTCAGTCACTTTCTCACTAAATTGATGTGGTTTTCCCTCTGTCTTTTTAACAAATATTTTCAAGACAACTGTTTTGATAAGCTTTTTTCCTAGTGCCTCGTCTACGTGAATTTAAGCGTACTACTAGATTGGCATCTGAAATAGTTTCAGCACTGAAATAGTTAAATGAAACCGACACTTTTACTCCAACAGTTTCTTTTCTCACACTTATCGTCTGTGGAACTCGCTTTCGTTTGTTTGCTTCCCTGATTTAAACCTTAAATGCAACGTCAATTAACATCTTCTATCTTTTTGAATCTCGTTCATTTGTTATCCTTTCTTCAATGCATCCTATACCCAGTCTTTTCTCTCACTGTAACTCCCTGCACACTAGTGGCGTGCCCGCCTTGCTTGGGGTGAAGTGATTAAAAAAATTAAAAAATGTGGAAACGTTTACAGTTCTGAGTTTTAAAAATGTGATGGAAACCTTTCCATAAATATTTTCGTAAATTTATAAGCTAAACACAGTTTATTTATTGAAAGAAAAAACTTTGAAACACTTGGCAGAGTTTGATGACGCATCGATATAGTTGCATCGAATAATCATTAAATGATTAATGAGAAAATCTTAGTCTATTGGTTGGTTCGGACTAATTTTATCGTATTTGTTGTTTAGTTTTTCTTCTTTTTTTCTTTTTGCTTTTTTTTTTTCG
Organism: Ascarosepion bandense; assembly: GCA_037127315.1. NCBI lineage: Eukaryota > Metazoa > Mollusca > Cephalopoda > Sepiida > Sepiidae > Ascarosepion > Ascarosepion bandense. Next base: position 7,046,078 of record JBBBDQ010000555.1, read on the forward strand.
ATTCGATGGCCGTGTAAGAAGAAGAATATACGAGATTCGACGACGATATCCAGAACACTCCCGCGAAAGGACCAAAAGTAAGCGATTATGAAAATGGAAAACATCAACAGTAAAGAAATTAGATCAAACCAAGTCCAAGATTAAAGAAATTCGTATAATAAAATTACTCGAGAACCTTGAAAACATTATTGCTTTATTTATTTATTTTTTTTTTTAGCAAAAATTTATAGAAAATCCGCAATTACCAGGAGAAATCTAAATTATCAGCAGTAAAAAAAAGTCGTTATTGACCTGCATTTGTTTTATAATCACATGCTGAGACATGACCAATAAATTGTCCTGTGTATGACAATAAACTACATCCAACAGCGAAACCTCCGATCGGAAAGTTTGGAGAAACGTGGGATCACATTTTTGGTTACTGTTGGTTCCAGGTCCACCCTGAACAACTGGACAAATAGGGAACTTCTAATTAAGTATAAAAAACTGAAAATATTGATTTAAATAAATTACAAAAGTAAGTAAATTAACAGATTTTTGTAAAAGAAAAATGACTTATAAGAAGTTGATAAACTGTAAAACAAGCAAATTACCAATGAATATTGTTGTTTGTTTAAACAAAGTGCAGTAATTAACAAATTAAAAAAGACTTTAATGGACAAAGTAAAGTTTGCTTGTTGGTGAAACCCTCTTCTTACTTTGTATATATCATCTGCTTAAAAGAATATTCTGATCATTTGTGAATAGCTATCCTGATAATACAATGGTACATAGATGCACCGCTCAAACTCTAAATCATCAGAGCTTGTCAACCAATATATTCACTGACCTAACCCTAACGGCTCAGTGAGGTAAAACTAGCTGGTCACATTCAATACCGCGAAAACTAAACTGGTGACTTTTCATCAAATCACGGCGAACTGATTTTCCCTTGGGTGATGTCCTATGCGTATGTTGAGCCCTAAACTCAACCTAAACCTCAAGTGGAACTCGTACATACGAGCTATCGATAAAGATGTCAGCAGATGTTGTTCCTCGCACTGATCCAGTAGAAACCTGACTCTTTTCTCGATAGAGTTCAATCGCATCTCCCAATCCTTGTGGGTACGAATTATTTTCTACCCAAAAACCCTTTCCCACAGATGAAACTTCGCAAGCCTGTCGGTGGTCTGTTGCTATTTCTATGGAAAGTGTTCGAACGAGTTACATTACTTAGTTTCACCAATGCTAAAAAGACCTACCATGTCACGAAAATTGTAGTGAACCATCCTCATTCTCTTCGTATTCCGTTGGTGAGATGAAATTTCCACCCAAACAGTTACTTCTCACGGTTCGCTGCTTTGTGGAACCGACTCACAAGTGGATACTTCCCCAAACACTACAACATCTTAAAAAGCCGTTATCTTCCCCATATATCTGCATAATCTGTGTCTATTATCCTACCTTGAGTGACTCTTGCGCTTTGTAAAGAGTGGATAACATTGTAAAAAATTATTCGTATGATTTGGGTTGTGCTTGTCAGAACTATTGTTTTTTTTTTCCTGGAGATATGATGCACCAGGAATTTTGTAGATTTTTTGTTTAGTTCCTTTCTTTATCAGACCCAAAGTTTCACCTACAAGAGGAAGAGTATTATCTTATAACTCCCACATTATTTTCTACTTCCATCCCTATGTCTTTGTATTGACTTAGTTTTTCATTGTGTCATTTGGTTTGTTTATATCAATCAGTGTGGAAACTTTTTCTTTTTTGTCTTTGATAATAATGTCTGGGCGATTTGATAGTCGATTTCTATTGATATAAAAAAAATCCCGCAGGTGGTAACATTTCCTCTTTCAACTGCACATTCAGGATTATGTTCACGCCAGTTTGCAGCTGTTTTTATCTTGTTGTGATGATAGATCATCCAATGCAGATGCTGAACTACACTGTCATGACGGTTTGTATACTCATTGAATGTAAGTATTTAACATGCTGAGGTAAGATGATCAATAGTTTCGCTGTATTGTTTCCAGAACCTACATTTTCGGTTCGTAATATTATGCAAGGTATTAGCTGTGTACGGCTCGGAATAGAAAATTAGAGAGCCGAATTCAAATCCAGGTTGAATTCGTTGCATTTGTTGCTAATACCGTTGAGAAAGCTGTTAATCCATCTATTTTCCCTTCAGCTATTGGTTGAATAGGAAGATAGATTTGGTTCTGTAGCCTTGGTTGGCAACCAATCTACCGCAGAAAGAAATGGCAACTTACTTAATTTTCTGCATACTCATTCATGGATCTTCCAAGTGTGTATAATGTATGACACATAACTGACTGAGTTACATGTAAGCAGGCTCTACAAGAATAAACTCTTGGGTTTCACTCTTAAGTCCTGAACTTCTCAGCCATCGGCGATAATTCGACGAGATCTACATTAGCAATTTTCCTTCGAAAAAGGAACTGGTTATCCAAAGGTTTTGGACACAAGCTTTTTTCTATTTGATTTTTGCCTTGCTTTTTCACTTTTTACTTCAATTTTCTTAGTGATTTTGTGGCAGTTTCATCTACTTCTGCTCTATTTTCAATATTTAACCCGAATTCTCTTGCATATTTATGGGTTTCTGTTGATACAGAATAAAACTTTTTGCTTTTTATGCTTTACTTGTAATGAGTAGTAACATCCAGTTGTGTATGGTTGCACGTCTTTGTTGAAATGTTGTGAAACAATTTTCCTTGAATCATGCTCCTGTTGTTACTGCTTTCTAGAAGATACAGATAGTCAACATTATTATTATTACTACTACTTCTACTACTACTACTAATAATAATAATAATATTATGCTGTAATTCATATTATAATTAGATTTCTGCTTTTATCACACTACCTACAAAGTCTGCGGAAATATCTAAGGCGGGTAGCAGTGTGTTGTTATGACAACATTTCATGTTTTTCTATCTCCCATAACATCACTTACGTTACATGGACAAAGTTCTTCTTAGTGTGTAGGCTGTACTTATCAAGACAATCTTTTGTATATATCTTAAGCTGCGATTTCCAGGAACTCTTTTGATTTGTTGTTTTGTTTCTTCCTACTATCACTAGTACTATTCTTCTCATTATTATTATTATTATTATTATTATTATTATTATTATTATTCATAGTCATTTCCTTAACATCCATAATTTTCACTCACAGGGCTTAGTCTTTCTTTTAGACTTGGAACTATCATGAGAGTGTGATTTTTCAACGATGGATGGGGTCATTCTTAAGATATAAGCAAAGCTGAAGAAGGCGACCGGCTGAATTTCTTTTGATATGACCAGGGATTTTATTGCTGTAATTTTCCATCACTTTCTTGACCAGACCGAAAAGCACAATTGGTAGTGTTGTGATCTTCATACCCATTATTCTCTTAATATGTATTTCTAAATCTCTAATTATGTAGTTTTCAAGGCGTTCTTTTTTCAGAATCGATGGTTATGTCGATGAGGAGAAAACTTGTTTACTTCTTACACTTAACTACTTTATAAGGTCAGTATTATTATTATTATTATTATTATTATTATTATTATTATTATTATTATTATTATTATGTTGTCATTTTTCATCATAGTTTCATCATAGTTCAATTTCTGCTATGATCGCACTACCAACCAAGTCTGCGGGAAGACATAAGGCAGGTCGTGGCGTGTTGTTATGGCTCAATTTCATGTTTTTTCTATCTCCCCTATCATCCCTAGCGTTACATAGACAAAGTTCACCTTAGTGTGTGGGTTGTACTTAATAAGACAATTTTTTATATATCTCTTAAGCTGAGGTTTCCAGAGATTCTTTCAATGTGTTGTTTTGTTGGATTTTTTATCATTCCAAGTGCACCTACTATCACTGGCACAACTCTTGTTTTCAATTTCCACATTTTTTTCCATTTTAATTTCCAGGTCTTTATATTTTGACAGTTTTTCGAATTCCTTGGTTGCTATGTTACAATCCGCTGGACAATCCATATCAATTAATAGACAAGTTTTTTTCTGGTTTTTATCAATAATGTCCGGCCTGTTTGCTTCAATCTTTCTGTCTGTGTAGATGGTGTAATCCCATAGAATGGTTACATCTTCTATTTCTGTAACCGGTGCTCGGTGATGTTCATACTAGTGTTTGTTTACAGATTTTCCATAGTGTTTGCACATTATCCAATGTAAATATTGCCCCACTCTATCGTGGCAATTTTTATATTCATTTGGGGCAAGTACAGAACAACCTGAGATTAGATGGTCTATTGTTTCTTGGTGTTTATCGCAGAGCCTGCATTTTGGATTCACATTATTATGTATAATATTTGCCTGAAAGTTTCTACTGAAAAGACTTTGGTCTTGCGCTGCCAGAATAAAGCCTTCAGTCTCAGACTTTAATCCAGATGCACGTAAACATCGATGAGTATTAACTTTATCAACATTGGATTTATTGGCACGTTGTGGATATTGGCCATGCAGAGGTTTGTCTTGCCAGCGTTGTTTCATCTGTTCAAGGGCTTTATCTTTGGTTTTCATTTTCATATTTTTTGCCGCAATAGTTGGTTCTTGGTTTCTGTTTTGCTTTTCTACTGAATCTACTAAATGTAAATCTTGTTTGTATTTACTACCTTTTTTTATTATTGAATATTTTCTTTCTTTTTTCTTTCTTTCTTTCTTTCTTTCTTTCTTTCTTTCTTTCTTTCTTTCTGTTATTGTTGTTATTGTTGTTTCTTTTATTTTCTGACGTACGCACATTATTTCCTTCCTGGTCAGAGACCTAATGTCAGTCATAGCTTCATGGCATTTTTCACTGATTATATTTTTAAAAATAAAAAATAAAATTTTATATAGATTAAATTTTCGTTTTCGTTGCTATTATTATTATTATTAATATTATTATTATTATTATTATTATTATTATTATTATTATTATTTAGGTTGCATTGTTACTACTATTCACGGCTTATATAGCATATGGTGTTCGTTAACTTTTGTTTTAGATTTCGTGAAAACGCCAGCACAGTTTTTGTTTTTCACTTCAAATGCATATTTTACGAATAAAAAACTCAAGTCATTAAATCAAGTTTTATTATATATTTATTTCAACTAATTCATTTTTATTTATTTATTCACCCATTTGCATATTCTAATTATTCAAACTGTTGCGACCCTCCGCCATTTTTTTAATATTCTAAACTAAAACAAAGACAGTCCATCACTGTTTGAATTCCACAACCACGAAGTATCTTGACCAATCGTTTTGCTATCCTGGCCCAGCCTCCGCTTTCTGGTACTTAATCTTACAACAATGCTGGGTGAAAAATCATTCATCACTTCTCAGTTTAAGACATTTTTTTTACTGGTAATTAATTCTTAATTTAAGATATGGATTCACACGATTTACTGGAGTATCTATAGAACAGAATGGCTCAATATCTCATCTTCATCTCTTGTACGAAAGGGAATGTAACGAAATTCGACTGTAACTCGAACTTGGTTCGCCGATTTCTGGGTCCGACTCAATACACCGCCCACACGATAAATACAAAAGTTTAAATTCATAATTTTGCTAATTTTCTTTTATTCATTATATCCTATTCAGTATATCGTATTGCATCCTTTCACGGCAACTAGCATGAATTCTTGCACATAGGATAGGTGTCCAGCCGGGCTTCTTCAGGTTGTGGGCAATCATAAGTCTTAACAATTTCTTATCCTTTCTATGTTTCTGCAGTGTTTATATTTTTTACTATCGTTCTCTTTCCCTGTTCTGCCATCTATTTACACAAGATTGCTTGTTAGGTTTGCCTTCAATCTCTCCAGGTATTGTCGAATTCTCCAAGCACGCTTTCCTTGTTATTTGTCTCAAAAATTGCAACTGTAATTTTCTGATTCTAAGTAATAATTTCCTTTTTGTTCTTATTTTCATTAAAACATCAATTTACAACTTGAATAAAAAGATCTCGTTTTAAATTCATTAAAGAAATCTCACAAGAATTTATTTGTTCTGCAAAAATATGTTACTTTTTAACTATTTATTTTGTTTAATATCCTACTCCTAAAGAGTTAACACTTTCAATTTCACAAAAAATTAATTTAATCGGTGTGTTTTTCACCCCTAACTCTTTGACAATTAGCATTGATTCCCACTGATATATCATTATTATTTTATCTCTCGCTTTGTAAGGGCAAACAATGGGAGATACGATGTGAGCACGGAGGTATTATAAGATTTAACAAAGCTTTACTGAGCTACAATGGTGAGGTACGGTTAAACTGCTTATTTATATTATCTAAGTGATAGACAGTTCATCTTTTTAATATTAGTTTTGTCTGCTTCGTTCAGAGTTGGTAAACACTCGTATTATCCTGCGTTTGAAAATCAAATTCCAATCTTACTTACAGAGAATCCGATAAACAAGCTCGGACTCCGTAAATAGTATGTGATACGTAATTAGCCAGAAAACTGAACTTATTCATCTGTGGTTCATTCTCTGTGTGTAGTGTCTGAATTAGATTTCATACATTACCAGTAGGAACCTCCACTAATTCCCTGAAAAACAGAATAGTATGAAAAAAAAACGATCCTGAACTGAATAAAAAGATTTTTCATCAAAAGAGGAATGATCAAAGTATATTTTTAAATATTTGATTTTTTTAAAAACTTTTCTAACACGTTCGAAATTTTGGTAAAACATCTTGTTTTGATTTTCGTTAGCGGGTAACCAAATTGTTACGAGAATTTACAATGGATAATGTAATATTACGTAACTCAGTTTTGTTCCGGTGAAAAACATTAATTTTGAAATTTTTGCAAAAGTCAAACAATTGTCGGATTTTATTGAAATTTTCTTGACTTATTCATAAATTATTTTTAAAATTATTTTTAAAAATCTTGGTAAGAATATTTTTTCATCTCTTACTTCCACTTCACGTAAATTCATGAAACTTCAAGAAATTAAATTTTGTAAGAAAAATTGGTTTTATTAGTTAAGCAAAGGACTCATTGGAGAATGTAAATCATCTATTAATTTTTTTAAACATTTGGCCCTTTTTCCAAAAATCTGCTCCGAATATCAAATTAAAAAATTAAATAAAATATTAAATAAAAATAAAATGAAATAAAAAATTAAATAAAACTATGACATGATTTAATTAGAAAAGCTTTTAATTGTTTTAATAAATAATATATATTAAACAATTATAGTCTAAAGAAAAAAAAATTCGATTAATAATGTAATTTTAACAGAATTGTTTTCATTTTTTAAATTATAGTAATTTGTAAAGTTTCAAAAATATTTTTAATACTTCAAAGACTTGTAAGCGTTAGGTTATTAAGTTATTAAGTGAAAACTATATTTCCTAATTAAAAATAAAAAGTTTAACAGAAATAGTTGAGCTATTGTATTTTTAAAATAATTTTAATTTTTTGTGTGTGTATTTGAAGATTTTTTTGTATGGTAATTTCTATGTTTATATAAAAAGGGTATGTGTTTCACGGTTTCTTTCCCTTACAGGAAGAAAATTAGACAACTATATCAGTTCTGATCACAATACACTTATCTTATCTCGAATCTGTCCGTCGTCATACGTCAGCCATTTATAGAAAAGGTCAGAGATCAACGTTCCGTGATTAAGAAATAGTTTTAGTCTAAATTTCATGCTATAAATAAGTAATAGTTGTGAGATTGAAATTAATTTGATTTTGAAGTTTAAATTTTATTCTAAAAATAACGTCACATATGTATATTTTATTATTACAAGATTTTTAAAACTGAGAATAACTTTTGTTTGCAAATGTGTTGATCACTCAAAAATGGCCGAAAAATTGAAAAAAATTTAATTTTAGATTCCAATCAATATAATTTAATCATTTAGCTTTCAATTAAAACTAAAATAAAAGCTTCAAGAAAACTTTTTATTATTAAAATTTAGTTTAAAATTTAGGTATCGAAGCCACAAGCTTATGTATACAAGCCACTGCGTTAAAACATTTCCCCGCGGTATCAGAATCAAGGTCGACGTCCAATTGTTGTAGGCTCATACGGTGTTCCATTTCTGGAATCAAGCTCAAAAAATTGCAATAACAACTCGGAGATGTGATAAAACTTAAGAAAGCTTTATTGAGCTTGAATGGGGAGACACGGCTAAACCGCTTATTTATAGTACCTAATTGAGAGAGAGTTCTTCTTTGAACAGAAGCAATCGTCTTCAAGAGAGGCAACTCTTGTTGGTTGGTGGAACGGAGAAAGGAACAAAAAGAAAATATCTGGGATTGGAATTAGTCATTATTATGATAATTGTCAGCTTTATGATCGGTTGTATAGGTGGATAGTTCAATGTCTCATCCTGAACTGACTGATATACATATATATATATATATATATAATATGTTTCTGATTACACATAAGTGCATGTTTTTTTTTCTACCTTCTATTTTGTGTCTCGGTCAAAAAAAAGAAAGAAAAAAGAATTCGTGAAGCAAATAAAGATAGATCGAACAATTTATGGCATTTCTTACCATAAAAAGCAAAAACAGCCAGTACAGACGAGCATCGAGGAAAAGGAACAAAACAAAATAAACACTAATAAAAATCGTCGAGGTGAACGGACTCAGAAAACCTCTGAGACATACAAAAGTAGAAATGATTTCGGAACGAAACAGACAATCATGTGATAAGATAATCAGAGGAGAGTTTAGACGCAAGAAGGGGACCAAAAAGAATATTCAGAAAATCATAATTATCACCTTTACAAACAACTACTTCTAATAATACGGGAGTAAAAATATTCACCAGGCTATTTCCATGCAAAACCTCATTTTCCATTTTTTATACTGCTTTATATTCAACCTTTTCCCTCGGTTGCCTAGCTTTTTTTATATAGCATCTATATCTGTTTTTATACTTTTATTCTCTCATTCATACTCCTGTCATTCTTTCTCGTATTCCTTCCTTCCTTCCTTCCTTCCTTCCTTCCTTCCTTCCTTCCTTCCTTCCTTCCTTCCTATCTATCTATCTATCTATCTATATAGATAGATAGATAGATAGATAGATAGATAGATAGATAGATAGATAGATAGATAGATAGATAGATAGATAGATAGATATCTGCATTAGCAATTTGTGCTTCGTACATTTTTAACTATTTCCTCTACTCTTGTTTCTTGTTTAAGCCTTTGGCTAACCAAAAAAAAGTTAAAATCTAACCCCATTTAATAAAAAAATTAAGCTTTTTTTTCTTTTTAAAATGACTATATTTTATTTCCTTCTATGTAAATTAAACAAGCAGTTTTCAGACAATACAATAATAAGCATTTTTCTGGATGATAATGACACATAAAAGTCAGTTTGTACAATAAACAATTTTTTTATGAACGGATAAGTTATTGGAAACAGAAATATTAAGAAAACTTGCAAAGTTTAATAATATATAATTAAGGAAACTAAGCTTCCTTTTGTAATAATGGTCTCTCGTAGCTTAATGGTAAAGAATGCCTAAGTTGATGATGATTTCTTAGTTCTAAAAAACATAATATTTCTATCAAAATATACATTTACGTTCGTTATCTAGACCGGTAGATATTAATTTAAAAAATCAAACTTCGATATCTATTTTAAAAATGTTCGCAAACACAATATAGCGCTTGTCGTTATTATATATATATATATATATATATATATATATATATATATATATATATATGTGGTGGGGGGAATACATACATGTATAAAAATATTACTCAGGTATTAATATGTGGGAATTAAAATAAAAACACAAAATAAAATGAAATAAAAATGTAAAATAAGAGAAAATAAAAAGACAAAATAATAATCTCCTAGGAGCCCACTGAGAGGAGAAACTGTCCGCGCATGCGCAAGCAAAAGGGCTTCCTGGCGCTAAATTGAAATCGAAGACTCTCAGTCTTTTTAGCTGAGATTCTCAATGAGACAAAACGTACCTTTTTGCTCGGGAAAATTTTCCCCTCAAAAAGATCGTCATCGTCTCGTAAATAAAAACCAGTCCTAAAATATTTCTAGTGTCTCCGTTTCCTTTCTTTTTCCATTGTCTATTTATTTTTCAGTGAATAAGCCAATTCAAAACGTACTGGCTATAAAAAAAAACTGACCCAGCAATAACAAGCATCACATCCATAAATAAAATAATTCTCAATGTTGTATAAACAGAGCTATTATATATATATATATATATATATATATATATATATATTATTATTATTATTATTATTATTATTATTATTATTATTATTATCCGATGTCGATGGAACGACTCCGAGCTTCATGCGTTATGCAGTCATTAGGTTCATAACACTAATAGTTGGACAGAAAATATATTAGACAGCCAACCATTTTTATGCAATACTTTCGCAAAACTTTCTAATACTTTCCTAATTTACATTGATTTTCCCAATTAATATTTTTAATAACAGATGGCGTGAAACATATAGAATTAACTGATCAAACAACAAGCACAGAAACCGAAGGCGCGCGTGCGCACACACACACACACACACACACACACACACACATATAGAGAGAGAGTTGAGTTACGATAATGTTTCACGCCAACATTGTTGTTTTTCTGTAGTTTTCTTGATAAAAGTTATTTATAAATAATTTGAACAAAATCTCGGGCAATCTGACCCCCAAACATTACAGAAATACTCACATGCTTAACAGTTGGCGTAATGCAATTTTCCCTCATTCGTTCGAAAGGAGTTGGTTTACTTCTAAAAAGATCAGTTTGTACTCATCCAAAACAAGTTAACTTCTAATTAATTTAAAACGACATAATGTATGCAGATGATACAGTGCTGATTTTAGACACGGAAAGGAAACTACAAGAACTCCTATAGCAGGTAGCTGAAGAGAGTGACAAAAAAGGACTACAAATAAACTGTAAGAAAACCGAATGCATGGTCATCAGCAAAAAGAGCAACCCAAAATGCCAAATACAGGTGGGGGATACTAAAATCAAGCATGTACAAAAATTTAAATAACTGAAAAGTGTTCTAACAGGAGACAGAAAGTACGACACAGAGATCCGAGGGCAAATTTGCATGGCGAAGGATGCGTTCTAGAAGCTGAGTAAAGTATTAAGACACAGAAAACTTTCACTAGAAACAAAGAAAAGAGTACTAGATTGCTATGTGTTGTCAGTTCTTTAATATGGCAGTGAATGCTGGACAATATCATCAAAGATGGAGGAAAAACTTGAAGCAGCTGAAATGTGGTTCTGCAGAAGGATGCTGCTGATATCATGGACCGAGCATGTGAGCAATTATGAGGTTTTGGGAAGAATGGAAACGAAAAAGAAATTAAAATTGAGCATCAGGAAGAGACAACTGAAGTTCTGGGACATGCAATGAGGAAAAGGGGCTTGAAGAACCTGATACTAACAGGGCCAGAAAGAGGGAAAAGAGGCAGAGGAAAGCAGCAGATGATATATTTGAAGGGCTTGAGCAGGTAGATGACAGAACGGGTTGCGAGATGTTACAGGAGAAAAGCCATTAGGGATAGGGAGAGGCCATGATCGCCTACGTCCCGAAAGAACAGTGCACATAGAAGAAGAATGAATTTAATGTCTAGTGTCTATTCAAGTATCAGCATCTACTTAAAAATAACATTTGAAGTACAAATAATACACAGACAAACACATACACACGCACACACACACATATATATATTTTGCATGCGGATGATATATTTGTTGTGTGAACACAAATATCATAGCATCATCCACACGCAAAAAAGACTAAAAACGACAAAAATAATGGTAGGTTTTATTAATAAAAATGAAAAGTCCTAAACACAATAACATCAACTACGAACACGCTAACAGGATGCTTACCGTTTTTGGTACATAACATATACCATTACTCCATATTATGCATAATACCACAGACTCACTCGGACAGACACACGCTCCTTTGCCATCCTGAAGATGAAATTTTGATCTCGAAATATTAATGTATAAAAAATAGATAATACTCCAAAACTTCTTAATCTTCCTTTATTTTACTAAACGCATTGTGACAGCCTTCAAGACCTAACCATATACCTAATATACTCAATACTTCAAGCAAATTACAATACTTTAATATATGTGTGTATGTGTGTGTGTGTGTGTGTGTGCGTGCGTGCGCGCGCGCGCGCGTGTGTGTGTAAAACGACCAAAACGTCGTAAATATGGCAACAAAGATGAGGAAAATAATCCGAACAATGTAGTGTAAATAATGACACAACCTGATCTCATATATATATATATATATATATATATATATATGTGTGTGTGTGTGTGTGTGTGTGTGTGTGTGTGTGTGTGTTTAGGCAGCAAATTTTCTTTTTGACGTGTCAGATTAAATAAATTGCAAACATTGTGTCTGCTGATTTTGAATAAAATCCCGCAAACCGCAAAACTGCAAAAAATTACTGTTTTACATCAAACTCTTTTATTGTAACCAGATGCACGATAACTACAAACAGGATGAAAAAATCATAAAAATCTCAGTCGTACTAATATATCTCCCGTTGATCCTAATAAAAAAATCAAAATTAATAATATATTATAAAGATACAACACTACTAATTTAATTATCCATAATAACACTTCCACACCAATTGATGTATTAAAGTCATTTTTAGCAACACTGTTTTGCGGTTATTTTTTTGTTACCACAACTCACACCCAGAAGATGACCTCGGAAGGAAATTGAAAGTGCTTGGGAAAGCGAAAGAGTATCCATGAGTATGTACGGATTTTATTAAAAATAAGCAGACACAATGTTTCCAATTTATTTAATACGACATGTCTAAAAGTATAGTTGATGCCTAAATAAACAAATTTTAAATTATATAATCTAGTATCTCATCCTAACATCATCATCTGACAATTTAAACGCAGCCTTGTGAAAAGGCAGATTGAAGTAACTAATGATAACCTAACAACTCTCAACAAACAGAAACAAGAAATACATGACATATTAAAAAGAACTAAAAACGCTAAAGAACTTAAACAAATTCTAAATAGAGGAAAAAATTACTAACAAATCGGAGTGTAAACATAGGTTAAAAGTTTAAAGAAAACTCAATATATTATATAAAGGAACTATATACCTCCCTCGAATAACTTTGAAAGATTTATAAACATTTCTGATTATGAATTAACTGACAACCAAAAATAACTACTTAACCTCGGACCTACCATATATACAACAAATATAATGAACTACATAAAAAAGTTGAGATTGAGACACTATACCAAAATATATTTAAACTCCAAGAACAGCAACTAATTACTACAGAATCAGAACTCCAGGATCTACTTAAGGCAGAATCTCTTATGGTCAGACACGATAAAAATATATATTTGTCTAAACTTATAAAGACTTCATTGAAGATTGCTGCAAAAGAATTACGCAACCATCCAGAAATAAGGTGATAAAGGTAACATTTCTTGTTGTTTTAAACAATTCTGACTACAACTCAAAAACAGAACAGTTGCTTGATGATCACACCAAATTTAACTTACCAATAACGCTACTATTCAGCTAAAAGCAAAAATTAATAAATCCATCACAGCTAACAATGCAGACTAAAGCAGTAACAACTTACCAAAATAATCAGAGATTATAAACCAGAACATATTTATGATAAAAACAACCAGCCAACCAAATCTCTTGCACTCTCAACTATAAGGGTGAATGTCCCAACTACTACAAAATAGCATTTATACACAATTTCATTACTCGAGCAAAAATCAACTCCTACACAAAAAAGATATTTGCCTCTAAATTGAAAAAGAATATTGAGCAGACACCCATTAATAATGACTTTCCAAACAACATTGTAGATGTATAAATAAGACAATATTTCAGAATCCTCAACACACATCAACCAGAGTATGGTACTTCTACAAAAACCCTAAACATATCAAACTCTTGTATTGTAACCAAATGCACAATAACTACAAATCTCATTCGTACTAATTTTTCTCCCGTTGATCCTAATAAAAATTAAAATTAATAATATATTATAAAATGCAATAATACTAATTTAGTTATACGTAATAACTCCTCCCTAACACCTGATCTGTTAAAGTAATTTTTAGCAAAACAGTTTTGAGGTTATTTTTGTCATCACAACTCACATCCGCGAAAGTGGTTTTACGGAAGGAGATTGAAAGTATTTGGGAACTCAAAAGATTATCCGTAAGTATGAACGGATTTTATTCGAAATATGCAGACACAAAGTTTACAATTTATTTAATCTGACACACACATACACACACACATATGTGTGTGTGTGTGTGTGTGTGTGAAAAGTGTATGTATATAATTATAAATATCAATATATATATGGAATTTGTTATATATATATTATATTATTTATATATTATATATTATATATGCGTGGTACTTTTTTGAAAGCGCTCAATATCAGTGATAGAGCTGACATATTCATATAGATAGGTGTGAGTTTGTGACCCTGGGTTTTACGCTCTTGCGATGGTCAGACAAACAGCACCACACTATCCACATACGTATGGCGTCTAAAAGACAGAAATATTTCACATACAATAAGCTCGAAAATACTGAAAAAAGCACCTGCCTACAACAACATTACAAAAAATGCCTACTTTGCCTCCATGAGAAAGTAGCAATTATATCTCATACCCCACAAAAGAATTTACTAAACATAAGATCAGAACTAATTTCCAAATACAGACAAGAAAATAAATACCTATGTTCACAATTTATACCAAACTGATAAAAACGGGAAGCGCTGATACCATAACCCTATCAATTATTCTCTAGTTCAAACTACTACCATAATAAAATTGTATTTATTGTTATTATCATTACACCACCATTACTAATCACTACTACTGCTTTGCAATAACTATTTGCTACCACAACTGTTATTATCATCAAATATTACTATCGCCGTATTAGTCCAAGCTAATAACCAACTTTAAAATAAAAATAAGAATATAGTCTTAAATAAAATAATAGCAATTTTTACATCTCATAGTTTCAAACAGACCCCATCATACGCACATATGTACGTACGAGAAATCGACCACTGTCCGCGCGTTGACATCATTACACTATTCGAATACACAAGCCGAATGCGTATGTATGTGCGCAACAGCACATATATACATATATATTCGAACCCCGTACGATTCGCATATATAATTGTGTGAGCCCCGGTGCGCGGACCTGCGTGTGTGTGCGTCTTTGCGCACATTAATGGGTGTACAAGTGTGTCTGTCATGACGACAAATTTTCTTCCCACTTCCTAAAAAATACACCAATATACGCAACCCTACATATAGCCAAATTTTTTTAAAAAATTAATCAGTTTGTCTGACAATCGCAAGAGCGTGAAACCCAGGGTTACAAACTCACACCTTTCTCTCTCTCGCTCTCTCTCTCTCTCTCTCTCTCTATATATATATATATATATATATATATATATATATATATTCGAGCTATGATTAAAAACATTAAGGAAGCTCTAATTTTCTTCATTATTTTTATTTTCACAAGTAAATTCAATCTCATTCAAAATAATCTTCAGGGCCAAATTATTCAACCAAACATGCTTGAATATATATATATATATATATTGTGTTAATATATATATATATATATATATATATATAGTATAAAACTGATTAGTGAATACTTTATAACTCATACTATTCTTTTGAACATGTCTTCGCGTGACAAACTAATTTTCTGCTTACCTCGGTATCAATGTCTAGTAGGTGAGGTAAGATTGGGCCCGTAACTACGTCATTGATAGCGTTAATTTGCACCACAAGGATAGATCCAATTACTTGGCAAGATCAAATTTTAAATACTGATTTCTCTTTTCGTACTCCATTTCACAGAGTTGAGCGACCTAGTAGTGTTCACTCTAAATCCTTGGGGTTCAGGACTAAATATGAACACGCACCGCTTTTGTAGGGCGTGGCTCAAGTTTGTCTGCCTCTTATTGTTTGCATGCACAGGTGATTGTAGGTGAGGGCGTGGAGAATGAACATCCGTGGGAATAGACGCCTGTGCGCGTGCGTGTGTGCGTGTGTGTGTGCGTGTGTGTGTGTGTGTGTGTGTGTGTGTGTGTGTGTGTGTGTGTGTGTGAGTGCGTGTGTGTGTATGTGTGTGTGAATTACATTTGTGTTTTCATATGCTGCTATTTAACATAGCTTTCCACGGTTATTTTTAATTAGACTAACAAGCGCAGTTTTAAAGTTTTCAAACAATAATTAGATAAATTTGTGGGATACTTAAATATCTGTTAATATTACACTTTCATTCATTTCATAAAGTAAAATGAATATTTGCAAACACACTTTCTTTATTTTTCTCTTATTTAATCATCGTCAATATATGAGGGTCATCCCGAAAGTAATGCCCCTATTTTATTATGTAGGCCTAAAATGCGAGAAGCGGATGTGGGTTGTGTGGCAGAAGATTTTGAAATGTCTCGATAATAAATTATATAGACTCATTCATGAAAAGTAAATGAATGTCAGTAGGTGTAATTTCTTTGCTTTGAGGAATTTTCACCATTTCTTTCCATATTCTTTCATGTCGGACGCTATCTTGCCAAGTTGCTCTCCATAACAAGGTAAAAGAAAATCTTGAGTTATTAAATATAATATTCCACCGCTACTGCTTTACAACCAACCCCCTTACACTGATGTCGTCATTGCCCACCATAATCAAATCAGCATCGATACATTACTTTCAAAGCAATTATCATATTTGTTATATATATATATATATATATGTGTGTGTGTGTGTGTGTGTGTGTGTGTGTGTGTGTGTGTGTTTGAGTTTGTGTGTGAGAGAGAGGGTAGTGAGAGAGAGTGAATAAAAATTAATAAAATTGAAAATAAATTAGCAACCGCGGTTTTATGCATTTAAACTGGACAAATTACATAACAACTATATTTGTCGCATTGCATATTCAATACGAAGATAGTTCCTTTTTCTTACAGTGAGACATTCAAACATGCCAGTTGATCATTACACATTTTTATATTAACTATTTTTTACGTTTCTTTTACATGTAATACACCCTCCTCTTTGAAGAAGACTTTTCAATTTTCATTTAGGCTAAAATATTAAAAGAATTATACCTGAACAAGATTTTATTCTAAATATTACATAATTTGAATTTCGGATGGATTTATTCATTTTTTATGTTATTATCACAATGTTTCCCTGGTTATGCTCTGCAGCCATTTTCAGGTGACCTTCGCTGTATGCAATGATCTCGTGGTTTAAAACGTTGATTCGTGAGTTATATATTTTTAAACTCAGTGGAAACAGATCGAACAATAAATAATTTATTCATATTTATTGTTATTTTCCGAACGTTTTGGTCGTTCTGCTCTCCCATTTTCTTCAGATGTTTCTCGATCTTAATAAACTTAATTTTCCACACATCATGCAGTAACGGATTAGTATTAAATGAGAAGAAATGATATACCGTGATATGGTGAGTAGAGTAGGGCCATTTAAAATCTTGGTATTGAACTCAACTTGAAAGTTGAGGTTTGACATGCTAAAAAAGGATATAAAAAATATTTTCCAAATCATTACTGTTTTTTCAAGGAAGAGAGTTTAAAGATTAAGCTTAGGTTCAAAATTGTAGCGTTAGAGTTTTATTCCAGTAGGGTCTTATAGTAGAGACTTATGTAATTTAGAATTTACTATAGCTCTACACATTGTATATGGACAAGATGCATGGCTCAAAGTCAGTCAGTCAGTCAGTTAATTGCCATACGCGATACACGCTTGGGTGATCATGTCTCTTTCGAGACATGACTGACTAGGCAGAAGATTTTCCCGCAATAAGTTGTCATTTCTTTCTACAGCTATAGGACCCAAGGCTATAGGACCTAATCTGTCCTACTATTCAACCTATTGCAGGAGGGAGAAGAGATGGATTAATACCTTTCCTAAGGTTATTTGCGCGTAATTGAATGCAACGAATTTGACTCGCCTCTTCGATTTCTCATTCGTCGCTTATATCCATTTCACGACAACGCACACCTCCAAAGATAGAACTACTAAATTATTTTTCCATCCTTCTTTTACTTCAAAGGGAGAGTATACTGAACAATTTATCTATATTATCATATATTATACAGTATAGTAGTTTTAGTGTGATTTTTAATAAGCAGTGCAAATTAAAAAACATTTTGTATTATAATTTTACCCAGTAATACCATGGTGTCGTATAAATTTTTTGATCTATTGCGTTGTCTGGAAAGTTCATACCAATTTTTAAGGGAAATCAAAACAAAAAATTACCTCATTAAACATTTATTCAAACATTTATTTGAAGTCAGTTTGTGAGAAGAAACCTGCGGAAATTAGTTATTTCTGTATGCTTTTCATACAAACTTTAAAACTAAATGCTCAAAAATTGATATAAGCTATGCTTTTAATTTTTAAAGTAAACCCTGAACATGTAAAATTCTAGCCGTGACACTGAGTGCAATGTTGATTTTCTAAAAGAAGTGAAAATTAATTTTCCCTAATGGAGAGAGAATATTCTACGCTCGTAGGATTCAGTTCTAAATTCGTGAGGATTACCCGGACCGAGGTACACCTGTAGAAGGCTAAAGAATACAACTCCCGAAACGTTGTGATAACAACAAATATAAAAACGTTAGTCTGAATTTAAATAACTGTTTTCTTCATTTTAGAATCTCGTTATAAATCCTCTGTGTGTTTGTGTGTGGTGTGTCACTGTGTATATGTATGTATTTGTTTTTGTTTTTACGCGCGTGCGTGTGTACATGCGTGTGTGTGTGTGTGTGTGTGTGCGCGTGCGCGCGCGGTGGGGAGAGAGAGAGTGAAAATCTTGACAGATGTTCTTTCCGCAAATTTGTGTAGAACATTTTTTCCGAGATTTCAGATTTATCTTTAAACATGTAAACGACAAACATGATTGAAATGATTTTAATTAATATATATATATATATATATATATATATATATACATTAGTAGAAGAGAATGCTGGAGAAATATTATAACAAAATTTTAGTACAGAGATGTGCTTTCTCGAATTTGTATTGTGTACTTATGACTTCCAACATCTTATTCGTTCTTCTCTGTTCCAAGATACCTGAATTAAGGAAAGGTTGATTTCATGCTTTAATTAAGAATACTAGCAGAGTATAAATACCAAAATTACAAACAAGATATGCCAAACTAAAATCTTAAAACTTGGAGATTTATATCTTTAACTTCAAAAAAACAAATATATGTAAAAAAACGAAAAACACAAGGGTTTCAAAAACAGTCCCAAATTGTTAACTGTTAACATTATTGTTCTAATTCACAGCAGTCATTTCTAACGGATGCATAATTTTGGAGCACCATTAACCTATTTGAAACCAATGCTCCACTTGTAAACAAAGCCTAACGAGGTAAATCTCTTATTAAACAAATATCTAAGTAATAATTTAACCGAATCCTGATGCGTAACGTTAAAACGGTTTTTAAAATGTATCCAGGCCGAATAGGCAGTATTTTCACTCGACGGTTTTTTGTTGTTTTTTTTTTATCTTTATTTTGTTTGTGGCGAGAGATCAACAATTCATTTACGTCGAGAATCAAGGTAGATCTTGCAGCAACTAACGCCTAGAAGTTAATTTAGAGAAAACTAGTTACGATTTAGGAAACCGAGATAACGAGCACAAAAGCGGAATACACCCGCCACCGCCGAGAAACTTTACAGGTCTCTCCGAACAGAGTTTGAACGTTATATAAGCCCTTATCAATTAATTCATTAACGTTATAGTCAAACATTATCGATAATATGCAATCACCTTTAGGTAACATTCCTGCTTTTACATCTATGAAAGACTGATATTCTGCGCCTTAAACACTATTTAAATTACGTTCTATTATAATTTCATTGCGAGAGAGAGAGTAAAACAAATTAGCAGTCTATGTGAATGTAGCAGCAATTCCATTGTGAGGAGAGTAAAAACAAATTAACAGTTCAGTGTATACAAAAGAAATGCTTCAAGTAAACTTGAAAGGTCACCGGTTTTATGCAGACAAAAGCTTCCAGGGCGTTTAAAATTATTTTGTTTAGCTTAGTTATTTTTATATAAAAATTGATTTGAGAAAGCAATTATAAAATTATTTTCGTATGTTTTAAAGAATAGCAATAATTAACAGTTTTATCCCCGTGGGTAAGAACAAAATTTGTTGAAAATCTTATTTTTAGAATGAAAATTTTTATTGGGAATTGAAATATTTTGTTTCGTGTTTATGAAATTTCCGCAGCTGCATTTTTTTTTTTTTTTTGTAAATAAATAATCAGTAATTATTTTTTCATGGGAGCTTTCTGTTTTCAGTAATATATATATATATAGTGTTGATGTATGATAATGTAGACTGAGCGTTGATAGTTTTAGTGCAAAGAATTTGTGACATTAACTAAGCAGATTCATGCCGACTTCGAAGTTTCGTGAGGACACCGTCATTAAACCTGGGTTTCTTGCTGTTAAGTCATGTTGTTTTTTGTTTTTTTGTTTTTTTGTTTTTTGTGTTTTTTTTTTTTTGTTGTTGTTTTTTGTTTTGTTTTGTATTTTGGTTATGGAGCTCGGTGTAATTTAATATTTTGTGAAATTGTTCTGGTTTGCGATTGGTGGGTTTTCTTTTTAGCTTTATTTATTTTATTGTTCATGGGTTTGTTTTCTTTTTAACGCATTTTCATGGCATTTATTCGTGTGTTGATAACCGCTTAATTGTTTTACACTGAATAGTTGTTATTTCGTTTTTTCTTTGTCATTTAGGTCAACCTTTTATTTGTTGACTTCTTTTATATGTATGTATATTATATTGACCTCGTTTATATATATAAAAGAGTAGAGACTCCGACTCACACCAAATATATATATATATATATATATATATATATATATATATATATATATATATATATATGCTTTAAAAATCAAAGGAAAAAACTAAACAAAAGAAACGAGATAATGAGAAAATGTAGTCATGCAAATAAATACATAAACAGCAATAAATTAAAACAAAATCAAACGAAAACGAAATATACAAACAACATAAAATAGTTAAAAGTTAAAAAAAATAAAATATAAACTTAAAAACAAATATGTAAATCACAATAATAGACAGAAAATAATAGCCAAATGTCATAGAAATAATATTAATGTGAAAAATAAAAATATGAACAAAAATATTTACAAAAAATATATGCAAACACTCAAACACGACATAAACAGAAAATAACACAACAACCAAACGAAAGAAAAAAACACGCACAAAACCCAAATACATACAAAAATAGCCAATCATGAAATAGAAAAAATTAAGCGTCAAGCAGGAAAACATACTAACACATTAAGAAAAAGGTCAAACCAATAAAAGAGATCAATACAACAAAAAAGCGTAACCCAATATAAAACAATTTAACAAGTATCCATTTACGCATACAACAAAAAAGCAATAAAGAAAAATAAATCAAACAACTACAAAATAAAATCAAAAAGGAAAGCAAAACAAAAAGAAAAATCAACCAATCACAAACAGAACCATTCCAACAAAAATCACACCATGCTTTATATAAAAAAGGAAAAAAACAGGACCTGAAGGCAAATAGCCCTGAGGAGTGAGATCATCATAACGGTGCTCTCACGGAACATCGAAATCGGCATGAATCTTCTCAGCTAAAGAGACAAATTCTCTGTACTCACACACACACAGATATATATATATATATATATATATATATATATATATATATATATATATAACGCATCACTTAATAAATCCCGGGCCTAACTAATAAGACAACAACTTTTATACAAATTCCACTTTATTCATAAACATAATCTCATTCTAGGGTGATACACTGATTCAAACGCTTTTCTAACAATTCGATGCTTTTTTGTGGAACGATTTTTTTTTAGCCTCAAAATTCGCTTTAGTTTCCATATATTATTTCTTCATTGAAGCCAAGTCTTTTTCTCTGGAGCATTCCTTTGTGATCTGCAAACAGCCAGTAGTCGAAGTGCAATCCATGTTGTTTTGCCATCGTTGGGTGCACTTGTGACTTTTTCTTCTTCTTCTATGTGCCCTGTCCCTTCAGGACGTAGACGATCATGGTTCTCCACGTCTCGCTATCCCTTGTGGCTCTTAGTATGTTTGAGCCTGTTGCTACTGTCAACCCCCGTTCCGTCATCCACCTGATCAGATCCTGCAAATATGTTCTCCGCTGCCTTCATCTGTCTCTCCTTCCTTCTATCTGACCAGTCAGTATCAGGTTCTCCAGGCCCTCTTTCCTCATTGCATGTCCCAGGAACTTCAGTTGTCTCTTCCTGATGCTCAGCATCAATTTCCTTTTTGTTGCCATAGTTTCCAACACCTCCTCGTTGCTTGTATGCTCAGTCCACGATATCCGTAGCATCCTTCTGTAGAACCACATTTCGGCCGCCTCCAGTTTTGTCCTCATTTTCGATGATATTGTCCAGCATTCAATGCCGTATTGAAGAACTGACATCACGTAGCAGTCTAGCACTCTTTTCTTTGGTTCTATTGAGATTTTTTTTCTGTGTGTTAGTATTTTGCTCATCTTCTGGAACGCGTCCTTTGCCATGCCAATTCGCCTTCGGATCTCCGTGTCGCACTTTCCATCTTCTGTTAGAACACTTCCTAGGTACTTAAATGTTTGTACTTGCTTGATTCTGTTATCCCCCACCTGTATTTGGCATTTTGGGTTGTATCTTTTGCTGATGACCATGCACTCAATTTTCTTAAAGTTTATTTGTAGTCCCTTCTTGTCACTCTCTACTGCTACTTTCTGTATGAGGTTTTGTAGTTTCCTTTCCGTGTCCGCAATCAGCACTGTATCGTTCGCATACCTCATGTTGTTCCGGTTGTGGCCTCCAATAACAAATCCTGGCGTGTCATCTCGGGTCCTCAAAATATTCTCGCTGTATAGGTTGAACAAATCCGGTGAAAAGACACATCCTTGTCTTACGCCTTTTTCTATCTTTGTGTATCTACTGAGGCCGTTACCTGTCCGTATGCAGGCCGTTTGCTGCCAGTAGAGATTCTTGATTATTCTTATGTCTTTGCCGAAAATGTCGAGGCTGCCTAGCATCTCCATCAATTCTTTGTGTCGTATTTTGTCGAATGCTTTCGCGTAATCAATGAAGCATAGGTACAAGTCTTTCTTCATTTGTAATGCCCTTTCAGAGAGCATCCTAATCATGAATATAGCGTTTCTTGTTCCAGTGTCTTTGACGAACCCGCACTGTTCCTGCCCTATCTCTGGCCTGATTCTGCTTCTCGCTCTATTCATCAGGATTCTGACAATCAGTTTTGTAATGTGACTCATTAAGCTGATAGTTATGTGTAGTTCGCACTCGTTTGCACCAGGTTTCTTCGGCAGCGCTATAAGTATCGACTTGCATAGGTCGTCTGGTATTAATCCGCTGCTATAAATTTTGTTTATTATGTCGGTAATCTTTTCTGTGCCATATCCTTCTAAGGCTGTCAGCAGCTCTATCACTATGCCATCTGGATCAGGTGCTTTGTTTCTGTTCATTTTAGCCATTGCAGCTTCCACTTCGGATTTCAGTATTTCTGGTCCATCCATCTCCTTGTGTATTCTCGGGTGTTCTCTCTTGTCGCAAAAGAGATCCTTTATATATTCTTCCCATCGCTGGAGTATTTCCTCTTTCTCTAATATAATTGTTCCTTCCTTGGATTTTATGCATCCTGTTGAGGAGCAGGTTTTTTGTCCTGTCAGTTCTCTTATCTCTTTATGCATCTCTAGTTTGTTGTTACTGCTCAGTCTCTCTACTTCTGCGCATTTGTTGTTTCAGCCATTCCTCTTTGGCTTGTTTGCATTTGTTCCTTATCTCCCTGTGAAGTTTTTGTACTCTGCTCCGTGCCTTGGCGTTATTTTTTGTCTCCTTTGCATCATGTGGAGGATCTATTCGGTCATCCACTCGTTTTTTCTTCTGCGCCTGATTTCCTTTAGGGCTATGTTGTTCGCTGAGGTCACCATCGCTTCTTTTAGTGACTCCCATTTTGAGTACCCTTTTCCAATTTGTTCTTCATATTTCTTTCTCACACTGTTATTGTATTCTTTCTGCAGGGTGAGATCGTCCTCTAGCGTGTCGTATTGCAGCCTTGATTATGTTCTGCGCTTCTTCAGTCTTCGGAGTTTCACTTTTAGTTTGCAGATGACTGGGACGTGGTCACTTCCGCAGTCGGCACCTGGGTAAGTTTTGCATTGAACTACTGCGTTTCTGAATCTCTTGTTTATAGTTATATAATCTATTTGGTTCTTCGTGTCGCCTCCTGGATTTCTCCATGTCCATAAACGTCGTGGGTGTTCTTGGAACCAGGTGTTTGTAATAACCTGGTCATTGGCTGAGCACCATTGGATCCATTTTTCTCCTCTTTCGTTGCGCTCTCCTAGTCCGAAGTTGCTGTTTGTGTCTCCTTCTCTATCTTTACCTACCTTTGCATTTAAGTCCCTCATTATTATCCTAATTTCTTGGCTTTTGCACTGAGCCTTGGCACTGTTCAGTATTGAATAGAAAGATTCTATTTCGTCCTCCGAGCTTTGAGTTGTCGGCGCATAAACTACTATAATAGCTATATTGAAGGGCCTTCCCCGCAGTTTAACCAAGAGGACTCTCTCTGACAGTTGCCAGTATCCAAGTACACATCTCTTCCCTTGTTTGTTTAGTATTAAAGCGACCCCTTTTACGTTTTTTTTTTTACCTCCTGCGTATATTATCCTGTGGGTGTCGCTACTGACATCTACGTTTTGACTAGTACTTCATAAAAATTACATGCACTTTTTATTAGTGGCGCCAGCTATATGTTAGGCCCGGTACTTATTGAGTGATGTGTCATATATATATATATGTGGTCGAGTATTTAGAACGTTCACTTTTAGACCATGAAGCCTGGGTTCGAATCTCACCATGGTCAATTTCTCAGGAAGGTGATTTCTTGTTATTATCGATCTGGAGGAGGCGATTCTAGCATGTGGCACATTTGGAAAGTGCCTAAAAACCATACCACGGGTTGACCCAAGCCTTGTGAGTGAAAATGGTTAAATAGCTTTCTTTGAGGAGCTGTCGATGTTTAGGTTATCTCGGAGTCAAATGTCGTCGTGACCGAGGGTTTGAGTCTCCTGGCTTTGTTCAGACTGTTGTGCATGCTAGATAATGCGTTCCTTCCCAGGAACTGAAACTAAGGTCTGCTTAGCATAGTTGCAGTATAAACCACAGGTGGTCTCTCTAGATGTTGAACCAAACACAAGTGTGTCTGAGCAAGCGTCTACAATGGGGATTAGCTGGCCGTCCTGGTAGACGGGTATCTTCGAATACGAGTGGCCAGCCATTATTAGCCAAATAGTAGCTGGCTGGACCAGCAGACGGTAGTTTGATAAAAGTGCTCAATACCCACCCAACCCAAATGAACTAAATATGGAGAGTTAACAGTGTGTTAAAGAACAGATATACGCCACACGCCACTTACTTGCTACCCAAGTATCGATTACGCCGGTCTCTTCTTGCCTGAAGAGACTTGCATAGTCGAAATCTGGGTAACAATTAAGTGGTGTGTGTTTTGTTCTTTAACATACACACACATACACGCACACACACACATAGATAGATAGATAGATAGATAGATAGATAGATAGATAGATATTAATAAAAAGTGACAGATAGATGGATATGCTACGCTACGACTTTGTCAAAGAAACAAGTCTCATTTACATTTCGCGTACGAATTAAAAGTCTGAGGATACAGGTATGTGCTGCCCTTAAATAGGTAATTTAAACCTTGCTTTGACTAAAAAGTGATTTCCCTGATGGACTATAATGGAACAGGTTCGATTCTTGTTAGAGGCACAATTATTCTTTATTAAGATTTCCCTTGTTAATAATTTCACTGTTTAAGAAAACAGCAACTCAAACATCTGTGTACACGAAAGGTTTCTAACACAGAAATATCGTTATGCGAACAAATATTGATGGGTTAAATATTTGGCTAAAATATATAATTTTGATTAATGCGTTTTGATTAAAAAGGAATTCAGTTTATTATTGCGCTAAATTCGGTATCTTCTACAATCATTTTTCATCCGGAATTATCCAGCATATTTACTCAAAAATATGTGATAATTAAAAGATATAATGATAAAAAAAATTACAGATAAAATGTGAGTACACGTAAACTTTATAGATTCAAGTGCAGTACCAGACTGGTGGATAGGTCTGATGATTATACAGTTAAAATGGCTAGATTTTCCGGTAAGTTCTATATTAACATTTTCTTCTTTTGTACTTTTTACTTGTGAAACACACTTCCAGCTTCTTGCTTCCTTTGATCCTAAAAAATTTAAATTATATGTCAATCGTTATCTTCCGTCTTCTTAATTCGTATTCTTTTATTGTTCTCTTTTCTTAATCGTGTTTTTCTCTCATATTCTCTAACACTCAGTATCTCTTTGCGTCTTAATGACTTTATTGCTTTACTTGAGGAAAAATTATCATTAACCTGAGTGAGTGGTTAAAACGTTCGCTTCCTTACCATGGTCGATTTGTTAACAGGGCTAACAAATCGACCATGGTAAGGAAGATGATGTCGGGCTGGAGATGGCAATCATAAGGTGCGGCAATGTTAGAACGTGATGAAAACCATACCATGGGTTAAACTAAGCCTTGTGAGTGCAATTGGGTAGACAGGACCCTTTGGGAGCCATCGATGGTTGTGTTAACACAAAATCAGAAGACATTCTGACCGAGAGTTCAGTCTGTTGTTCACGCTAGATAACGCACCCTCTCCCAGAAACTGTAACTAATATCTGCTCAGCATAGTTGCAGTATTGTTGTATATCAATAAACAACAAACACGTCTGTATATAAAAATATATCAGTGATATTTTTATTAATGACAATGAACCGTGTAGCCTAGTGAACAGAGAGTGAGAGCGCGCTTCCAGGGGTTGACGAATGCGTACCCCACAATAGCAGCATGCTATTGGGGGCAGCTGTGAACTGCTTTCCTTCGTGTTCTGTGGTTCTGCTGCTACTTCTGCTCTCACTTCTTCTGACTGGCGAATCCGTGTTTTCGCGGTCTTTATATATCTTCCAAAACCGGGACTTGTTTCTTCCGGCTTTGCCTTGATCACGCGACGCCCACGCGACGCCTACGTAATTCTCAGAGTCACCTGTCTGTTTGCCTCTGAGTTATTTCCGCATCTGCCGGAAATAGGGTCAAAGTGACATCCGTTACTTTTCACCGACCGGAAACAACACGGCTTGTATCAGCCTTTCTTGGGTGGGCCAGACCGTTATATTACAGTATAAACCACATGTGAGCTCCGTAGGTGTTGAACAGATCTAAATGTGCTTGAGCAGGTGTTTGCAAAGGGGATTAACTAGCGTTCCTAATATACAGGCTTCTTTGGATATGAGTGACAAGCCAGACATCCTTGCTGAGCGGACCATAGCTACATTTTCTGGGAGAAAGCGCATTATCTGTCATGATGAACACTGGTTTCAGTGTGAATACGCTTAAAGGTTTCGTCCAGATGAGTTAGGGATTCTTGCTAGCTAAAACCATAATCCCGTTTAATCCAATTTCATTCAAAAGGCTTCAAATTTCAAACTATCGAATACACAACTGAAAGATGTGTATTTCAGCAAAAGATACGTCCATGCTTTAATAGCAGTCACACATGGAAGAAACAGAGAAACTACACTTTCGCACAGATAATCAAAAGTCCTGAAATAATTATCTAGTCACATGAACATTTATATAAACCCTTTCGACAAAGACGTTGGAGTTGTATTAATTAATTAAAAACGCATATTAACAAAAAATAAATTTCCTTGTAGATGATAACACATGAAAATTCACACATACTAACGTTACCGACATGTACACACACTTAATTCGTCTATAGTTTAAATACGCTTGATACGCATTAATTTCTCTTACATATACTTACATTCCTGAGAAACATCTAATGTTTTTATTAGACATGGCGCACACATTTAAACAGACACAAGTTTGTCCTCTACTCTTAATATTCATCTATTTCTTTATTACACGCGAGGCTGAAGGTAATGTATGTCACCATGCACAACCTTCACCGAGTTCGAATTCCAGTCGAAATCTTTGCCATCACTTACGCGCAAATACCCTAGGAAAAAGTATGTATCTATCGCTTCTTTTTATCCCATCTGTGGGTAAATAGCAGTACAGATATGGTTCTATAGCCTTGGTTATAGGACCAAGTCTACCGCAGTAAGATTTGCCAACCTACTGCGGAAAAATCTTCACACCGCATACGGTTGGTTACCGCTTGTGCAGTCAAAAAATCCCATGAAACATCTAGAGAAGAAACCGACTCAACCCGCCCAGGGTAAATGCCGGCACAAGGACAAGTATGTCACACTGCTGCAAATTAGGTGGGTTCCTAACTATTATGAGTATGTGATTTGGGTTGTAGTAGTAAACGAAATAGCTTTAAAAGTTACTGTAACTAGCTCCAAATTGTAAAGAGGAATATAATGGGTTTAGGCGGAAAATGAACTGTAAGGAAAAACGTGTAACAGCAAGCTGTACCGGATATTGAGATGAGACATTATTCTTTTTTATGTAATTATATTTTAATAGTAAAGTTACGTTATAATGTTCGTTGTGGTGCAATGAATATCAGCTCGGAACACGATATCGGAGAGCAGAGTTCAATTTCCAGTTGTATTCGCAACATTCACTTCTGCGCAAATACCCTGGGGTAAGGTATTAATCCGTCTCTTCTCCCTCTAGATATGGGTTAGATAGTTTTCGTCAACCTGCATTGCAAAGCGCGGCGAGTGTGAAACATCTCCTGAAATGACGGACAAGAAAACAGTGGAAGTCATCCAGGGAGGGGTTCCTCAAACAAGAGTGAAAAAAACTTCTGAACCAGAATAAATTTACAGATATGTTTTGTTTGGTGTGTATTAATTATGATATATGAGACAGGACATGAATGATTTTAGCATTATGATTATTTGTCTGATATATGCTTCTTTTGTTTAACTTATTTATCCAAGTGCTTTCGACTATATATTTAGCCATTATCAAGGATGAATTTTATTTCACTCTTAACTTAATATATAACAACAATATCAACTATGAACATGACCACAATGTGATCAATGTTTTTTGGAATATAAAATATTCGTATGACTCTACATACATGCACAAAACAATATATATATATATATATATATATATATATATATATATATATATATATATATATATACTGGAGAAATATAACAGTCAGATCATTCTTATATAATTTATGTTCTGAAAAAAATTACAGATCACATGAAAAACTACATAACAAAACTAAACCATAGCGCCTTATCTGTTATTTTTATGGAAACTTGAATAAAACTGAGATTCCTAACAAAATAGTAAATAAAATATCTTGAAGATTAAAAATCATTAAAAGAAAACAAATTGTTCCTAATCTACTTTGCCAGGGGCATCTCGACGTGGTGTAATCAATAATCTACACCGCCAGAAAGGAAAAAGACAAAGTTCAGAACTGTTAAAGAATCCACCAAAATTTAATGAGATACAAACTGTTCAATAATCTCAATAATCTTTGTTATTAATAAACATTATTATATTAATAATGATTTAGCATTAATAAAATGTCAATAATAGTTGTATTATAATTCATATAATTATATTTATATGAATATTTTCTTCATACAAAGTTTAATACGATATAAAGTGTTACTTTCTAATAAAAAGTACGAACATTAGATTGATTTTTTCTATATAAATTGAAATATAAATGAATATATCTTAAAGACAATATTAATAAATTCATATGACAAAATCAGACAATTTTTGTAATGGGTTTTATTCATTTTTTGTTTCTATTAGAAACATTATCAAATGCGAAAAGCAGAGATTTATGAAAAAAACTTTATTTGCAAATTCAGGAAAAAATTGTCACTGAGAAAATGAATAATTTACTGTATATAAAAATTAAAATAATTAGCAAAGCTCACTTAAATTACCAACATAAAAATTATTTTTCTTAGCGTTATCTGTAATTTCTTGTTCTTTCCATCACATTGAAAGTTTTGGAAGGATATTTTCAAACTTAGTCAGATTTAAATTTTAATGTATTACGTCATTTTCCTATTGATACTTTTTCAATGTACAAATACAGATTTTACCTTTGATAAAGTTCCTGAACGAAACATATTGAATGAATAAATTTTCCTGTTTTGTCAGTTCAATTTATGAATGCATACATGTGTTTATTTACGAAATTCGTTACAAAATAGATTAACTACGACATATTTTTAATTTATTTGTTTACAATTTATTTGTTTTAAATATATGATATAAATATATATGAATAAATGCAAAAGAAACATGTTTCCTAACAAGATTTCTCAATTATTGAGGCCGGTACATATAAATAAATATACTGTTTATTATTTTTTTTAAAAAAGCTTATCTACTTAAATACAAGTATCCATTAAAAATAATGTTTAAACAAATAAATTAAAAATCAACATGCGTGCGTATAGTAAATTTATTTCTTAACCAAAAAAGTTTATTTTAATGACACTAATAGAAGCAGTATTATTATTAAAAATATTATAAGACCGACTGATATATAATATTGATTAATGTTACCCTCTGAAAATTTTGTCGAGAAAATGATCATAATTTAAAAACTAGAAAAGAAGTTCTCCCCGCAAAATAATACATTAAATACCGTTTGGTATGGGGTGTAAGCCGACAGCATCAACTTGAAATGGGGAGATGCTATAATCAAAGAACATCTTAAAGATCTTACTTCTCAAAAGATTATTAAAGGAAAATATCTTGGCCCGAATTCTTTGAATCCAGGTGGTAAGAGATTTCAGCTACCCGGAGCAAAAGGGGTAAAGAGTTTTGTGCTTTCAAATACTGGAGGCTAGTTGTAAAGATGCTTTTCGAACTCAGGTGGCCCGGCGATTTTGTTGGTTAAGTTGCGGTGGGGAGCCGCCTTCATAAGTGAAATCTTTTGCAAGAAAGAAGAAGGTGACGTAGAAGAGAAGGTGAGGCGTGGTGTTACCTGTAAATAAGCAGTAAAAGAACATAGAGGAAAGAAACTAGAAAGAAGAATGTAAACTTAAAAAAGAAAGAAAGAAAGAAACGCAAGGAAATAAGAATAGAAATAAAGAAATCATAATAAAGTAAAAGCAATAAAAAAGAAAGAGAGAAAGAAAGCAATAAAAAGAAAACGTAAGAAAAATAAAAGAAAGAAAGAAGACAAAAACAACGAGAAAGAAAAGTAAAGAAATATGAAAAACGATGAAAAGAAAGAAGGAAAGAAAGAAAAAGCATGGAAATAAGAATAGAAAGAAAAAACAAAACAAAGAATGAGTAAAAGAGAAAGTAAATAAAAAGAAACAAACAAACGAAAAATAAAAAAGCAATAAAGAAAGAAAAGCAAGGAAATAAGGGAAAATCAAGAAATAAACTAAAGAAAGAACAATTATTACTCAAATTTTCTCGAAACAATGTCCAAAGTAATAACAAAAAATTATAAGAAAGAGTTAAGTAAAAGGAAAAAATTACAGAAAGCAAATCAAAATGAATGAAAATAAGAAAGAGCAAAATAAGTTTCAAACATAATAAAATAGGAAAGTCAAGATGGAGTTGCAAGATGAAGAAAATGTTAATGATAAAAAAGAAATTGTTTTCATTAAGTATACCCAGAAAAAGAGCAAAATAATGAAGGAGAATAAAAGGGGTATCTAAGAGAGAAATAGAGAAAGAAAGAGAGAAGAGAGAGAACATAGAAAGAGAGACATTTATTATTAAAAGAGAAAATGCAAAACAGCTCAACTTTCAAGTTGTTAATGAGAAAGAGAAAAAACAGAAAGAACCCAAATTATAAACGAAAGAAAGAGTCTGACGAAAAGCAATGTCTTAAAAGAAGGAAAAGAATATTACCGAAAGAATTATATATATATATGTGTGTGTGTGTGTGTGTGTGTGTGTGTGTGTGTGTGTGTGTGTGTGTGTGTGTGTTTACAAAGAAAAAGTTCTGGAGTTAGCAGGTGGAAGATAAAGGTGAGGGAATATAAGGTAGAGGAAAGAACAGAGTAAAGAACGCGAGAGAAATGTTCGTTAAAAAGAACATGGAGTAAGATTCTAAAAGAAGAAGTAGAAAAAGAAAGCAAGCAAGAAAGACACAAAATCTTCATCATCGGAAGTCATTGTATGTTAGCCAAAGACAAACGATGCCGCCTGTGGTATATTCGGCGTCAAATACAAGAGAAGTTGTTAGCACTTCTCATCTACTTAAGAGACCAATAAGGGGCACATCAAAAAGAAGCACCCCCTCAAACGAACACATATGCGTACGCAAGCATATACATGAAGAGGTACACTTGCTTGTGGCATGCTGGGATATGCTCACCATATACTGGAACTTACACGTACTAAGGTGTACATCCACATATAAGTGTGTGTCCGAGTGCTGTTCCAAGTGTGTATGTTTATGTGTGTGCTTTGAGAAATAACCTACTATATAGATATTCATGTATATACTAACAATGATACCTGACTTTGCGTGGTCATAGTTCATTACGTTTTCTCGGCTGCACTACAGAGTCGTTTCTTTGTTTGAGAGACATGCATATGCCATAAAATGTTATTAGCAAAATTATCGTAATTAAGGCAGGTCAATAAATTTTGTCAAATATTTTGGCAATTGTTTATTTCATATGCAACCAGTAGACGCCTTGGCGCAGTGTATATCGCTAGCATGGTAATAAAAAAACTGCGAACTTGTTTTTAACTATAAAATATTTCATTTTTTTCCTTAAATAAATTCAATAAGCAAGAAAATCAATGATTGAACAAAACACGCCATGTAATTTATTAAATTAATATTAACAAAACGCAAAAAAAAAATATGTAAAATAGAATATTTACATTCGGTAAATTTGCAAATTTAAGCTTTTAAAATATCTGCATTATTTCCCTTTACTCTCAAGCTATGGCCTCAATGCTAAACAAGTTACCACTTTCCATGTAAAAGAAATGGTTCTATTTGAATAACTAAGGAAATTGCGTATTCATGTGTGTATAATTATATTGCCTAACATTTGCTATATCTATACAGAAAAATACACATAATCGAATAAGTTAAGTATCATACGTGATACAGGCTTTGGGCGATCATGTCGAAAAGAGACATGACTGACTGGGCAGAAGATTATCCAGCAGTAAGGTTGCCATTGTTTCTGTGGTAGACTGGTTGCCAGCCAAGGCTATAGAATCCACCCTATCCTATTATTTAATCTATAACTGGAGGGAAGAGACAGATTAATACATTTCCCAAGGGTATATGTGCGTAAGTGAATGCAAGGAATTCAACTGGAATTCTAACTCGGCACTCCGATTTGTCGTTCCGAGTCGATATCCACGCAACAATGCACTTCTAGCCTAGGGCTATTTCTGCTTTATGTGGTGCACTTCCTTTGTAATATTGGAACGAATTAAATAAATTAATTCTGTAAATATACATATAAATACACTGAAGTATAAACTGAGGGAATCTATACATACATATGCGTGTGAGCTCGTGTGTGTGTGTGTGTGTGAGCTCGTGTGTGTGTGTGTGTGTGTGTGTGTGTGCTCGTGTGTGTGTGTGTGTGTGAGCTCGTGTGTGTGTGTGTGAGAGCTCGTGTGTGTGTGTGTGTGTGTGTGTGTGTGTGTGTGTGTGTGTGTGTGTGTGTTTATAATTGATATGAACGGGCTGAGATAGATAGATAGATAGATAGATAGATAGATAGATAGATAGATAGATAGATAGATATGTGTACAGTGTTATAAATTTAAAATCTTTGAATATTCTCGAGACTAAATTGCTACCATTTTACCCACCGAATAGTCAAAATGTACATAGCTACCAACTGATTTGTGTCTTTTTAAAGATTAAGACAAACTGAAAAAAAACTATAATTATAGTCTGCAATAAAACCTCGACGTCTTAAAGTCAAATTGAAATAATTCAGGTTTATATGAAGTCATTTACAAAGCGAAAATCTTTCTATTTTTCTTTTTACTCGAATCAATTATCAAGCATTAAGGCATTAATGGAAGTCATATTGCCTGTGAAAAGGTTATTTTTTTATTAATTTTATTATTCAACTGCTAACATGACATCTTATTCATTCGGAATTCTTTTCACGTTTTTTTTTCTTCGTATTTTTCTATTTTTGAAAGTCTTTATAATGAGCAACAGATTTGCTCGTATTGCTTTCTGTGCACAAAATACTTTTAAATAAATTAGCACTGAAATAGCATACATCAATCTTTTAAGTTTATTATCAAATTTATTCTGTAAATATTCCTATGCATATGTGAGCTTGTTTATATATGGATGTGGGAAGACTAATAACTAGAAATAAAAAAAAATGACTCAGGAAGAAAGAAGAATATGATGAAGAAAAATGAGATAACTTCTATGAAATAAGTTCAGTTTAAAAATGAAAACTATTTTAAATAAATTTAATCAAAATTCTTTCAAGTCTTTAGCATAATTTTTTTTTAAATTTACACTACATACATTGTTCAAACTGTTTTCTTCATCTTTGTTGTCACATTCACGATGTTTCAGTCTTTGTACGCTTTCAACTTCTTCAGGTGATTGGAATTTCGAACTGAACCCATTATTTCGTTCATCGGTTAGATTGTTCTAGTTCTATGTGCCATGCTCTTCAAGATGTTCAGTTATTTCCCTTTAACTCAATTCCCTAAGATTTTGTTCACTTCTGCTGTAGTACTGTATTGTACTCACAACTCTTTGGGTCAAGTCACTGGATCTAACCAAAGCTTTTATCAACTGGGCCATGTGTCCTTGAGTAGATAAATGCGTTGGTTGGATCCAGTGACTTGAACAATCTATCCCGTTGAACGAAATAAAGGATTCAGTTCGCAATTCCAATCACCTGAAGTAGGTCGGGGCTTACAACGGCTGAAATTTCGTTAATACAGAAACAAAGATGAAGACAATGATATGAACAATGTAATTAATGACAGATCGTCATATCAAAAACATAGACAGGAATGATTTATGTTTTGTTTTAATTGTTATTTTAAATTTTACCCATTACAAGCTTTGAGAAAGCTGGCAATTGGTCTTTGACTTCAATGGTTCAAGATTTAAGTTTTCGGTTTATTTATTCGTTTTTAGGACTTATCTATATTTTACTTCTTATTTCAAAACATAAAATATTTTTAGATTCTAAGAATAGCAGCCCTCACTAATTAACCACCAGATGTAGCGAGAAGAGGTGGATTCATACCTTTCCTTAGTTTATTTCTGCCTAAATGAATATAACGAATCCAACGGGAACTGGAACTTGACTCTCCAATTAACAATTCTGAGCCATTAACCATTACACAAGCTTACAGCAACACCAACATCATCAAATATGTTCGTATTGGTTGTTAATCAAATTGTTTTGCAATAATTAACCTTTAATTTTTTTCACCGTCTCTTTTTATGTCATTCTTAAAACCATTCTTAATGTCAGTTTCATTTTCTTGTTTTTAATTTAACAATATTGTAATCCTTTCTATTGTTTGCTTTTGAGATTTTACCATTTTTTATTACTCATGTCAATTTCTATAGAACTGATATTTTTAATATCAGTATTAGACTGTTCACTCCTCACTTATCTTGATAGAATTCAAAAGCGTCTACGCGACCATGTAGGCGATGACTTGTTTTCCAGTATGTAACTCCTTTCGCACAGACAAAAAGTCACGAGCGTCTCGCTGCTCTATCGCTAATTCCCTGACATGTGTTCTGACAAACTACATTCATTAGTTCCACCACCCGTGATCTTTATCACTGAAACCCGCTATTCCGCGTACACAAATGTAAATCATCTCCATTCCATTCGTATTTCAATTCAGCGAGCTTTTTCTTAACAGCTCTTACTTTTAAACAAATTACCGGCAGGATGTATTCTCAAACATTACAATCTTGATTTCTTCAATTCGTGGTTTATCCGTTCTACAAAGTACACCACAAGGAATTGATAGAAATGCTCAGCAACCTCGACATATTTGGGGAAAATATCAGAGTAATCAAGAACCTCTACTGGCAGCAAACCGCCTGCATACGAACAGGAAACGAATTCAGCAGACATACAAAGATAGAAAGGGGCGTTAGATAAGGATGCGTCTTTTCACCAGATCTATTCAACTTGTACAACGAGACTATTCTGAGGACCCTGAAAGTTATGTCAGGATTCGTCATTGGCAGTTACAATCTGAACAACATAAAATACGCAGATAATACAGTGCTGATAGCCGACACGGAAAGAAAACTACAAAACCTCCTAAAAAAAGTAGATGAAGAAAGTCGAAAGAAATGTCTACAGATAACCTACAAGAAAACCGAATGTATGGTCATCAGCAAACAGAGGATCCCAAAATACTAATTACAGGTTGGAGATACTAAAATCAAGTAAGTACAAAAATTTAAGTATTTGGGAAGTGTTCTGACGGAGGACGGAAAGTGCAACACTGAGATCCGAAGGCGAATTGAATGGCCAAAGACGCATTTCAGAAGCTGAGCTGAGTATTAATAGTCAGGAAAATTTCGCTAGAAATAAAGAAGAGAGTATTAGATTGTTATGTGATGTCCGGTCTTCAATATCGCAGTGAATGCTAGACAATATCATCAAAGATGAAGGAAAAGCTTGAAGCAGCTGAAATGTAGTTCTACAAAAGGATGCTGCGGGTATCAAGGATCGAGCATGTGAGCATTGATGAGATTTTAGAAAGGATAGAAACGAAAAAGAAACTGATACTGAGCAAGATTGCTGAAGTTCTCGGGACATGTGACGAAGAAGGAAGGTTTGAAGAATCTGATACTCACAGGTCAGATAGAGGGAAAGAGAGAGGGGGAAAGCAGCAGATAACATATTTGAAGTGCCTGTGCAGGTGGATGGCAGAGCGAGTTTTGAATGGGGTAACAGGAGAAAGCGTGCTAAGAGCTACAAGGGATTGGGAGACGTGGAAGGCCATGATCGCCTACATTCTGAAGGGACACGGCACATAAAAAAGAAGGGTTATCCGTTATATTCTCTACATAGATTAAAGTGCTTCACTTCTTCCTTACTCTCGTACAACGCCACACAGTAACTCTCTACATTGAGTGCCTCTTGAGTTTTGTATTGGTATAAAAAAGTAATATATATATATATATATATATATATATATATATATATATATATATATATATATATATAAATGTATTCCCATTATGAATCATCTTAAAGTTCAAAAATAAATTTATACACAACCAAAGAAATTATTGTAAATATTTCTAGCAAAACTTCATAGGGTATATTTTAATATAACTTTAAGTGCATTCTTAGAAATTTGGTAGCAATGGTTGGTTAATAGTAATTATATTTTGAATATAAAATTGCATTATAAAACCTGATATAATGTAAATTCATACGTGTTCGTGCATATGTGTTTGCATATATATGTTGTGCACCTTCATCAAATTATGTTTTAAAAACTATTAATGAAGAACTAATAGAATAGAAACTGTATTCCAAGATTTTTCTGTATGTGGATATAATACAATTATCTTTGAAATACATATCAGAAGTGGGTATCATAGGATTATCCTTGAATCACAGTTTATTTTTCTCTATCACGGCAAGAATATAAATATTTCCCCTAAGTGAAACTAAATCTGAACATTTACGAACACTCTGGATCAAAACGCTTTCATCGGCTCCATCCGACATAAGTTGTGCTAACTGTAATCTACTTTCTATTGAAACACGAACAAACTAGAATATAAATGTAAGGTTATAAAGAGACTGTTTAAATATGCATCGATATTTGTGTGTGTGTCTTTGTGTTTGTTTGTTTGTGTGTGAATTGAGTATTTCTGTGAGTATGCGTTGGCTGACTCGCATTTGTTTATATACGCATGCGCAATCATTTAAGTAAGAATATGTGTTCAATCGACTGACTTTCCATTTTCACTTTAGATGCAAAACTTAGATACAATAAACATAATCATTTAGCATCCTTTCGGATAAAATCATCTTAAGTGATTTATCGATCGACCAATTTATACATACACATAAATGCATATATACATATGTGCTAATATAAATATTATCTATAGATTATGATTTGATGTATTTGAAATGATGAAAAATAATCCTCTATGTGATCGCACGTCCGTAAAAAATATATAAATGTATGGAGGTTTTGTAACTAAGTATGTCGTTAAATAAGCTTAGAGCTGTGTACATTTGTCTGTTTGTAGACATATATTGTATTATTTTCTAGTCTCATTGTTATATTATATATATATATATATATATATATATATATATATATATATGCAGGTTTCATTGAAAATGGGAGACACCGTATTATCGAAAAGTTTTTATATGATTTTTTCATGTGTTCTTATTGGATTTCTTCTTTTCAGAACTCAAATCATTTCAGAATTGTCCAAAGGTTTTGTACTTTCGAGCGAATTCGGCTATACTTCTAACCATTATTAAGAATTAATTTTGTTTTACTTATAAATAAACATGTTTACATTTCATGTATTTAGAATTATGTGTATGTTATTTTCCGAACACGGTAAGTACATTGTAACTATGATCATAATTTGACTTCTGAAAATAAAAAAATAAAAAGAACATCCGAAAACTTATATAAAAAATTAATGATAATACCTTGCCTGTCATTTTCAATAAAACCTGCATAAAAAAAGATTGCTGCCCAAATACGCAATACATACATACATATATACATACATATATATATATATATAGAACTGCATTGCAAATTTGAGAACTGCGTTTGTTATTTTTGGTAACTATTGCAGTTGCCTAGCGGAGTTTTATGTCAACACAAAATAAAATCGTCGGCGATGGTGGATGTTATTGTATTACTGTCTAAATAACCTCTCTGAAGATAGCTCATGTGAGCCGAAAGCTTAGAACCAAATTCATAAAAAATTATCCAAATGTTGGAGAATTTTTGTCTTTATTTTCAACTGAAATTAAAATCAAAATACGACATTTAGAACGGTTCATGATTAAACATAATAGACATTCATTGTCTCTTATATTTAACAGTATATGTTTAGAAAATTATTTGCTACCTCGATACATTATATATATATATATATATATATATACCTTTATGCAAATTAATTGAAACAAAATGAATAATGTCTTCCTAGGATCTTTCCCACTTTCCCTAATAACGTGTACGTTGTCTCTTGCCGTTGTTTTTTCTTCCATCCGCATTTTTCTTCCATCCGCATTTTTCTTTACGTTTTAGTTGGATGGATCTGTTTTCCTTCTTCGACTTGATGACACGAATAACAGTTGAAAGGCTGATACCAACAATTCCCGAGAATCTCTCTGTAAGGCTGGCCAGTGTGTTCGCGCAGCGCTACAATTTTTCTTACGCTTCCTTAGAATAACGTCCATCGCATACAATGGCAATAAGACAACTTGGTGCGATAAAAAATCTGACGCAATTATGGATGACGTAATATTTTTCAAGGCCAAACAAATGTCATCATACACCCCGAAAATAAACTGATATTACTGCACACAACTGTTAATTACTTAATCTGAAAAAAATATAAATCGACTACACCCTATCACTCCAGTGGGTCTAAAACTGACCGCATAGTGAAAGAAAAAACTAACGCAGTTGTTTCATTTATTTTGCACAAGGATATATATATGTGTGTGTGTGTGTGTGGTTGTGTGTGTGTAAAAATATACTCAGTTATGATCTGAGATCAAGGACAGGATGGTTAAATAAAATAAAGACAAGAGGAAAACTGTATTTTAAATGACCTACGCGTTTCGTCCTGTGATGGACTTTATCAAGACAAAAAGACGAAATGAGCTTTATTCTAAATTACGTATCTATAAACAAACAGTGTTGGCAACCACAAAAACGCTCACAAATCATTTCAAAAGATTAACAGAATATTTTAGTTTTTAGAATTCCTTCATGTGTAGTGCAAAGTCACGAGATGCTAAAATGAAGGGAATTCAACCGTTTTCTTTGAAACTTTTTATTATGTATGTTAGTCTGCTTTAGAATTCCTTCATGTGTAGTGTTTTCCCAATTTCACCTTTACTTATGGAAATTATACTAAAACAGACTAACATAAAAACAGACTGTCATTATTGTTTCTCCGAGAATTGTTATATTATAATCTAATTATCATCTTTGAAAATGGCTTATGTAATTTAGCCTGCATTAATATCTATATTATATCTATATTATTTAATGAATTTTAGTCAGCTAATATCTATATTATATCTATATCTATATTATTTAATGAAACAATCATCAATATATAAGGATGCACTTGCACAGAACTGTACATGTAACTATTTACAATTATGTATGTATCGTTCGTATTCGAATATACTTGTCCTCTAAAGTGTCTACTTAATCCCAGTTATATACGCCCGCGCAGGCATATTTGTACTTCTTTTTTTGCACAATGCCAACCTGTGGTTTATACTGTAGTTATCCTGATCGAATCTTAGTTACACTTTGGGGTATACTATGTATACACTACCGCTGTTGATCACTATAGATCATGCGTTGGATTGAACAAGTTGGGTATGTTAAAACCCTCAGTAACGATGATTTATATCTTCTTGCTAGAGCAGCCATCGACAATTTCCTGACAGTTCATTCTATCGAATTTCACTCACAAGGCCTGTGTCAACCGCTGGTACGGTTTTCAGACACTTTGTTATTATAAAGAAACCACCTTCCTGATAAGTCAACCAGAGTGTGATTCTAAACCTAGTCACATTGTGAGAATGTTAACGTTTACATCTTGGCCACGTGCACAAGTAAGTATTTATTTTGACATAGACAATTATATATGCGTCGATATATCAATATACCAGGGTCACTTCGAAAGCAATTATTTTTATTAATTTCTTCTTCTTCTTTTCTTTTTCTTCTTCTGCCCTGTGAATGCTTAAATTTTCTTAGACCTCTTTCCTCATTATGTACCTTCGAAATTTATGTGCCTTTCTGATCCTAAATATACGTATTCTTTTTTGTTTCCATTTTCTCTAAAATTTCGTCATTGCTCTCATGGTATTGCCAGCATTCTTCTGTACAACCACATAACTGTTAGTCTCAAGTCTCCTTTTCATTTGTGATGAGATTGTCCATCTTGGATAGCTGATAACACAGTACTGTTTGTTTGTTTGTTTGTTTGTTTGTTTGTTTGTTTGTTTGTTTGTTTGTTTGTTTTATATCTGCTATCAAGACTGTGTCATCTGCATATATAATGCTATTAAGTTTAGGGCCTCCAATAATGAACCCTGGCAGGAATTCTATTTTTTCTTAATCTCTTCTCTGTAAAAATAATTTACCCACTTCCTGACACCCCCTATAACCTGTCACTCCTTCTCATAACTTTCCTTCTATGTAACTCCCTGCAAAACAGTGGTAGTAAAATGCTTTGCTTGGGACGATATGGTTATAAAAAATAAAAAATAAAAAAATAACTCGGGGGAAACAGTCGTATCCTTTCGATTTTTATATATTCTTCCGAATATATTTCAAGTTTTCCTAGTAGTTCTAACAGTTGGTAAATTGTTGGTGTTTTTGTTTAACGACATACTGACCTAAATAAGTTATTTAAATCCCGGTCTTTTGAACAGAAGTAGAAGTTTATCCCTTGTTCCCGTTTAGGACTGTTTCCGGTTAAGTCTACTTCAACTCTATACTTCTAACGTCTCTGTTTAAATTCTAAAATTTCATTTACTAATGATGTATTGATTTTTGCTCATTTGGAGTTGATATGGTCGTCTATCGTCCAGTTCAAATTCTCCCACCTGCGGGTCTATTGAGCTGGAGTAAAGATTTATCACATTTTTCCAGTTTAGGATTGGGTTTCTGGCTCCTTTTAAACTCTTTCATTATCTTTCCCTCCTAGTAGTCCCTTGCGTTTTAGCGTCATTATCGCCTTGCTTGGTGTTAATTGATTATATATTGATCAGTTGCATCTTAGATCACTCGACCACGAATGATTTCACAATCTAAAGGAAGTCAAATCCACAATATTTTTTTAATTTCTCGCGAATAATCATTATATGTAAGTGTTGATTTGACTTCGTTTAGATTGTGAAATCATTCGTGGCCGAGTGGTCAACGATGCATCAACTTAATTGGTGGCTTCACCTTTGTTTTAGGGAGTGCAGTTTCGAATCCTGCCGAATGAGGAACATTTGTCAAAAATAATCAGGCCAGCAGAAATATATATATATATATATATATATATATATATATATATATATATATATACTGTTTAATTAAAAACAGAATATCTACTCAAATACGAGTATATTGAAATTAAATATATTCGTTGAGAATTCCATTTCGTTAATCTTCGAAACTTTCCGTAATATAACGTCCTGCATGGATAAATGGCGTCGGCTAAGATTAGTTTCCTTTTGTTTTTATACATATTGTAATTTTACAGATATGTTCTATCTGAAATTTTACACACACATTTATATCGATTAAATTTAACGTTCGAAATTACAAATAATTCTACTCGTACAAGCAAAAAGTATTTCATAAATTGTCCAGATTTCATTTCGGAATACAAAGTAAAAGTAATACTTTTTCAAGTCAACATCAGGATAATTAGAGACAAATTGATGAGTTTAATAAAATTTAGAAATGGTGTCAGGATACTTTTTAAAAAAAAAAAATAATCCGGCAGTGATTAAATGTTCGAAGTCAAATGTTATTTAGAAAAGACAGTAAAATTCATCAACATAAAACATTT
Source organism: Ascarosepion bandense (assembly GCA_037127315.1). Taxonomy (NCBI): domain Eukaryota; kingdom Metazoa; phylum Mollusca; class Cephalopoda; order Sepiida; family Sepiidae; genus Ascarosepion; species Ascarosepion bandense. The sequence goes on from JBBBDQ010000555.1 coordinate 7,089,089, forward strand.
GTCGTTTTCAAAAGTATTTGCTTTAAACAATCTTTGCTGCACACACACACACACACACACACACACACACACGTGTGTGTGTGCGTTTAAATGAGATCGAATTGAGCTCCATTGAGAGAGATGTCGCGTCAGCCTTCAAGTCATTTTGTAGTGGTATGACCGATATAATTATTTCCGAAATTAGGATCAAGAACACAGTTTTTCAAAGAACACGTGGATTCGGAAATAATGTTGGTTCTTTGTAGTTTGTATTTCGCGGGTGAATTGTTGTTTTTGGTGATAAGGTTAACCGTTTTAAATTTAATGTAATAGATGATTAATATTTTTGTTTAAGTCGACGGGAATGAAGTATTACTGAATAAAGTTTCGAAATGAAGATTCGTTTGTTTATAAATGCTATGAATTTGGTTTTTGCAGAAATACATATATATATATATATATATATATATATATATATAAGTCATGAAAATATACAACCGCAAAATTGCTTCAATATCGATACCTGCATCAAATTAAATTGATCTATACAGGTAACACATGTAGTATTTTTTTCTTCTGGGGTGCATGTATGTACCAATATATAGTTAATTATTTTATATCAAGATACAACCGGGTAAACCATTCAAATATATATTCATATATAAACTAAAACACACATACATACATACATATGAATAATACAATATGCATTTATACAAATACACGCTAACTTATATCGATACAGGTATAGTACATATGCATAAATGTATATATTCTGTGTATTTAGAGAGTAAATGTTCAAGACAGATACTATAAAAAAGAGACATTTTGTGGCGATTAATTTTAATGATCAACTTTTTCTAAATTACAAACAATCCTTCTCAGACTAGGAAGGAATCCCATAAGAAATTATCTGAAGTTTAATTTGGAAGA